>CAUYLG010065413.1:0-11260 GCA_963573385.1 Cacajao melanocephalus | reverse complement strand
GGCGAGACCCCTTCTCTATTAAAAAAGATAAGAAAAGAGGGCCAGGCATGGTGGCTCACGCCTGTAATCCAAGCACTTTGGAGGCCAAAGCGGGTGGATCACCTGAGGTCTGGAGTTCAAGACCAGCCTGACCAACATAGTAAAACTCCGTCTTTTTTTTAAAAAAAAAAAAAAAAAAAATGGAAGAAGAGAAAAGAAAAGTCACATGTGTATCTTCTTATAATTGAGCACACAATAAACAATCTAAACCATCTGAAAGAAGGAATGGCAGGTCCAGATGAGAGCAGTTAGATCTAGGGCAGCATACATGAAGGGGTCTTACCTTCATCAAGTGCTTGTTAACCCACTTGGTGAACGTTTTCTTCTGAACCCGGTCCCGTTCATCTTAGTGATCACAAAACACGCCCCTGGGTCAGCTCTTTGGTCCTCCTGTCCTGAGTTCTGTCATTGACAGGGAAACAGGACAGGGACAGCTTTTTTGACTCAACCCCATCCTCTCCCTCAAAGGTTAGGAAGTGCCCCCCCCCCATACATCCCTATTCATTAAGGATGACTAAAGGTCTTATCTATCCGTCAAGGAGGGTGAGAAAGCTGTTTTGAATCTGTACCTGCTCTGGGATAATCAGTTCCCTGAGCTTACTAGCTTTGTGTGAAATGGGATTTCCAGCCAGGATGGGTGGCTCACGCTCTTTGGGAGGCCAAAGTGGGTGGATCACCTGAGGTCAGGAGTTCAAGACCAGCCTGGCCAACATGGAGAAACCCCGTCTCTATTAAAACTACAAAAATTAGCTGGGCGTCGTGACAGGTGCCTGTAATCCCAGCTACTCAAGAGGCTGAGGCAGGAGAATTACTTGAACCCAGGAGGTGGAGGTTGCAGTGAGCCGAGATCACGCCATTACACTCCAGCCTGGGCAACAATATCAAAACTCAAACTCAAAAAAAAAAAAAAAAAGGACAGAAATGGGGTTGTCCTGTATCAAAGAGTTCGCTCCTGTCCTAATATTAGAAAGTACATTTAGGTTGGGTGCAGTGGCTCACGCCTGTAATCCCAGCACTTTGGGAGGCTAAGGTGGGAGAATCACGAGGTCAGGAGTTCGAGACCATCCTGGCCAACATGGTGAAACCCTGTCTCTACTAAAGAGACAAAAAACTAGCCAGGCATGGTGGC
Organism: Cacajao melanocephalus; assembly: GCA_963573385.1. Classification (NCBI taxonomy): domain Eukaryota; kingdom Metazoa; phylum Chordata; class Mammalia; order Primates; family Pitheciidae; genus Cacajao; species Cacajao melanocephalus. The sequence goes on along the minus strand of CAUYLG010065413.1, from coordinate 10,092 downwards.
AGATGCCTGTAGTCCCGGCTACTCAGGAGGCTGAGGCAGGAGAAACGCTTGAACCTGGGAGGTGGAGGTTGCAGTGAGCCGAGATTGCACCATTGCACTCTAGCCTGGGCAACAGGGGGAGACTCCGTCTCAAAAAAAAGTACTTTTAATAGATTGCTACTCATATTATCTTTACAACTCAGGATAAAGTTGCAAAACTTGCTCAATGCAATATCATTTAACAACAACTCTCTCTATCTATCTATATATATATGATAAAGCTGGGCACATGTTAGCGCATAGGGTCATGCATTCAATAGGTCTGATATTGCCCAAGAACTCTCATAGAATTCAAGAGGCCAGATCTGGAAGATGCAGTAACAGTGATAAGAAATAACAGACTGGCCGGGCGTGATGGCTCACGCCTGTAATCCTAGCCCTTTGGGAGGCCGATGTGGGTGGATCACCTGAGGTCAGGAGTTCAAGACCAGCCTGGCCATCATGGTGAAACCCCATCTTAAAAAAAAAAGAAAAAGAAATAAGACTGTGGCAGAACAGGCACATTGCAACTCCTTGGACCATTCCCAACATGCTGAGAAGAAATCTGTACTGTAGCTCAGCTGCAAGACTGCCCCACGTTTGCAATCTTTATGTCAAGTGCTGCCTGCTCAAGACATCCAGCTGGTAATAGGCTCCTACCAAGGCTCAGCATCCTTAGGTGACAGCAGCACAAAATGATAGAATCATTGCCTGCAACAACAGAGCAAGTATTTATCTCTCTAGGCCTTAGTTTTCTTATCTGTGAAATACTAAGGCCACCCCAACCCTGGCAAATCAAAGTGCAATCCCCAGACCAGCAGTAATGCATCAGTGGCAGGCTTAGGAGATAACTAGAAATGCAGGCTCTCAGTCCCCACCCTAACCTGCTGCATTTTCACAAGCTCCCCAGGTGATTCCTGCGCACATGACAATTTAAGATGCCTTGGCCCAGACTCAGGCTCTCCAAACGTCCTCTATGTAGTTCTGAAATTGTCTGATCTCATTAAGTGCCTTCCAAGGAAGTTTCTGATAAATGGTTTTCCTTCTTTCTTCTGCCTCCGGTCTTGGAACTTAGTCTCCTCTGCCAAGGAACTCAAATTTTAGTAGGCATAGGACTCACGTGAAGACCTTATTTACAATGCAGATTCTTGAACGCCATCAAGAAACTGACTAGGACTGTTGTGGGGCCAAAGAATCTGTGTTTCAATCGGTCTCTTCCACATGGTTCCACAGATTATGGCCCCAGATTGCATGTTTTTCTTTTTTTTTCCCTTAACTTTTTCGTTATGTAAGATTTCAAACATAGAAAAAATAGACCAAATAGTAATATCGAGCAATCATGTTTCAATCCCCAGCTTCAGCAAGTATCAATCAACTGAAGGCCAACTTTGTTTCCCTCGGATCATACTTTTGAAAAACTTCTATCTAGACCCTCCAGACCTTCCAGGTTCCCTTCACCTACCTTCTAGTCCTTTAGGGTTCAGCGTGTTCTTATTGAGGGCAAGAGTTGTATCCTATCATCTTAAAATCCCCAGCATCTAACACTGTGCCTGGCACATGTGTTGCTCAATAAATCGGTAATAAAAATAACAAATTAAAAATAATTCTAGGCCAGCCATAGTGGCTTATGCCTGTAATCCCAGCATTTTGGGAAACCTAGGCGGGCAGATCACTTGAGGCCAGTAGTTCAAGACCAGCCTGGCCAACATGGAGAAACTCCGACTCTACTGAAAATACAAAAGATTAGCCGGACATGGTGAGGGGCGCCTGTAGTCTCAGCTACTTGGGAGGCTGAGGCAGGAGAATTGCTTGAACCCAGGAGGCGAAGGTTGCAGTGAGCCGAGATTGCGCCAGTGCACTCCAGCCTGGGCAACAAGAGCGAAACTCCATCTCAAAAAAAAGAAAAGAAAAGAAAAGAAAAACAACTTTAAAGTAAAACATAAATTACCATCTGCCTGTATGGTTTAAACTGCAGGTAGATGGGATTAGTTGTGTTCTGATTTTTCAATTCTTTGCCTGGGATTCCTTTTATGGTTAGAGAAATGAAGACATTCAAACACATTGTACCAAGTGAAAGAATTAGAAAAAAGGTTCCAAAAGTCCCAGTTTACACTCCCTTCCTTCCTGGTCTCAGCATTTTGTAAAAGATCTTGTGCCTGTGTGTGTGGTAAGAGAGAAGGTAGGAAAATGCCTCTGGGGACTGAGGATATTGTCTCAGGGCCTTTGTTTTACTCTTTAACCTAGTAATAAATCTCTTAAAGCTCCTGTGGTATTCAGAATATCCTGTCTATGGCAAGGTCGTCCCACAGTTGTGAAAGGAATTCAAGTTTACTAAGTGGACAGAGCCCTGATGTTCCAAAGGCACAGTCCAGCCCTTTTCACCTATTTGCTAATTAGAATGGCTAAATCTCAGTCCTGAGTACGCTCAATAATAGGAGGGAGGCTAAGAGAAGGCAGAACCGAAGCTGAGAAAAGAACTCTGCAGTTCCAAAACTCAGCACAACAATCAAGGGATAAAGTGGTAATTAGGCCTGATTATCATGCAAGGCAGCCCCGGTTAAATTGGAATGTAGCCGGAGAGACGAAAGGCTGGATGGAGAGTTTGCTATGCTGGAGACACGCTTTGATGTCTGCAGGGAAGGTTGTGTTTCATTCAGCCATCCAACTAACCAAAAAAAAATGTTGCCAGAGCAATATGAAACCTTCTAAAATGCAGCATACGGCAAGCAGAAGTAGAGAGCAAGTGGCTGGTTCTGAGCTCTCGTGTGTGTGTGTGTGTGTGTGTGTGTGTGTGTGTGTACTTAGATGCTGCTTTTCTCACATTTACTACTCCAGCCTCTTGGATCTGTCAGAAGACGAGAGAATAAAGAGTGCGCGCACTGGCTATTAACTCACTATCCTTGGTTGAGCAGATTCTTGTGACAAGGGAGAATGCGTCTAAGCTCGGGGCAGACTTTTTACCTGCTGTGGGGAGGAAGCAAAAGAAATAAGAGGGAAATTACTCTGTGTGTCCCTGAGAGGCCCAGAACTAAGGTAACAGATGCTGATGGAGTCATCTGAGGCTGCCAGCCACCACAGCTTTTATACCAACTGATGTAGGAAGAAGAAAATGAGCCAAGAAAGTAGGTTAATCTCCAGAGAAACACAGAATAGGTAGCAAGGCGAATTTTTACACCTTTCACTCTTTAATTGCTTTAGACCCAGAGCTGCGAAGCACAAGGAATTCCTTGTGTCCTTATTTTACCTTTCTCGCCCTTTTCGTGGTATTCTCTGTTCTAACATAACTGTTTCGTATGGGAGCTAACTACTCAGCTAGGGACATGCCCCAAACCAACCCACAACTTTCACCTTCCATGCAAGAGACTTTTAATGTGACTTGGTATTGGGAGACAGTCAACTTTCTACTAAATCACTGGCCGAAAAACAATAGTCAGGTTTGTGGGAAGATGTTGTTATTTTGCTTATTTACAGGGTGCTCACCATAGGAAGCAGCATGTACAGCCCTGGCTTAGCATTAAGAAAGTTCATGAAAATACAAAAATCCCACATGGGAGACTACATGCAATTCCTTAAGGATCACCAAAATAAGACCCACTCACTGCTATGTTCTGTCATTCAGGCACATAGTTTAACATTTCTTTTCAAAAGGAATAAAGTAAGCTGTTGATCAGATTATCCTGAAGGAATTAGAAAAGCGTTTAATACATGTACAGCTGTGGCTTCTTGGGTTTATTACAACTTTTTCCTCTCTGCATTTGCAATGAATGGACCATCCACAGAATCTGGTGTTTTTGCGGTGATTTCTTCTGTTATCACTTTTACTTTTAAGACTGGTGTAGGCCGGGCGCGGTGGCTCAAGCCTATAATCTCAGCACTTTGGGAGGCCGAGGCGGGTGGATCACAAGGTCAAGAGATCGAGACTATTCTGGTCAACATGGTGAAACCCCGTCTCTACTAAAAATACAAAAAAAAAAATTAGCTGGGCATGGTGGCGCATGCCTGTAGTCCCAGCTACTCAGGAGGCTGAGGCAGGAGAATTGCTTGAATCCAGGAAGCAGAGGATGTGGAGAGCCAAGATCATGCCATTGCACTTCAGCCTGGGTAATAAGAGCGAAACTCCATCTCAAAAAAAAAAAAAAAAGACTGGTGTAAAATAATAATGACGTATATTTGCCATAAAGAGCCTGTGGAATAACAACACATACAAATCTTTTTGTTACACCTATCTATCACTATTGATATTACAACTATACTTCAGAAAGTATGTGAGTGAAGAGTGACGCATTTATGTAATAGACTGTTCCTTTCCTCCCAAAACAGTGTCACTTGATTTAGGAGAAACTCTACTTAATCTCTTCTGTAAAATTCCCTGAAGTTACTCTTGTAACCTGCAGCATGAATTTAGAATAAATAAATTGCACAAGACTGAAAATACCCTTTCAGATATCTTATTTGGTACATTCTTCGAAAATTAAATTGTGGGGTTTTGTTTTTACTCATCTTTTTTTGTTTGTTTTTTGTTTTTTTTGAGACAGAGTTTCACTCTTGTTGCCCAAGCTGGAGTACAATGGTGCAATCTTGGTTTACCGCAAACTCCGCCTCCCAGGCTCAAGCGATTCTCCTGCCTCAGCCTCCCGAGTAGCTGGGATTACAGGCATGTGCCACCACATCCAGCTAATTTTGTATTTTTAGTAGAGATGGGGTTTCACCATGTTGACCAGGCTGGTATTGAACTCCTGACCTCAGGTGATCCGCCCATGTCAGCCTCCCAAAGTGCTGGGATTACAGGCATGTGCCACTGTGCGCCCGGACTTACTCATCTTTTAAAAAGAAAAGAAGAGAAAAGAGAGGAAAGGAAAATGAGCCTTAGCAGCTGTGTATTTTTTAAATAATAAGAAAATAGCATTCCCCAGAATTTCCAGTAAAACCCATAAGATTTAGGCAGTTCATCCCCAAAGTATGTGTGGGATGCTGGGAGCTCCCTGGCTTTTCCAGTCAACCCCACCCCCAAAAAACTCCCCACAAAAAAAAAAAAACAAAAGCAGATGGGCTGCATCTGAACGAATCAAACTCCCCAGGGGCCAGAGCTCTCTGCTCTAAATGCTAATAGAGTGAGTAATCAGAAACCTACATTTGGTAAATTATTTATCTTATCTCTGGAACTCAGCAAAGCATTGAAGACAGCAACTTCTGTAGAAAGATGTTGTTGGTCAAGAACTCCAGCTGGAATTTGTACTTTTACTAGAAAAGGGAAAAGTTCAGAGACCAGTGTGTCTCATGAAGCAATACTTTTTTTTTAAATGACCAAAAACAAAGCCAAAGAAAACTGACTTCACAGTTCCATGGAACAGGTCTGGTTTGTGTTTTGTCTAATGGGCCTTACGTTCCATCCATATTAAGGTAATGGCAAAGGAAAGTGATAGACAATACAGATCTCCAAAGAGTTGGGAATGGGTTCCGCAGTCCCCATCTCCACAATACTCTTTCTTGCAGAAGGCTGTAAGAGATAAGAGTAACCTGGGACAGTGGTTCTTTTGTGTGTGTGTGTCTGTGTGTGTGAGACGGTGTCTTGCTCTCTTGCCCAGGCTGGAGTACAGTGGCATGATCTTGGCTCACTGCAACCTCTGTTTCCTGGGTTCAAGTCATTCTCTTGCCTCAGCCTCCTGAGTAGCTGGGATTACAGGCGTGCGCCGCCACATCTGGCTAATTTTTCTATTTTTGGTAGAGACTGGATTTCACCATGTTGGACAGGCTGGCCTTGAACTCCTGACCTCAAGTGATCTGCCTGCCTTGGATTCCCAAAGTGCTGGGATTACAGGAGTGAGCCACTGCACCCAGGCACCCCCCTGCCCCGCCACCTTTTTTTTTGAAACACAGTCTCACTCTGTCTCCCACCAGGCTGGAGTGCAGTGGTGCCATCTTCGCTCACTGCACCTTCCGCCTCCTGGGTTCAAGTAATTCTCCTGCCTCAGCCTCCCAAGTGGCTGGGACTACAGGCACAGTCCACCTTGATTGGCTAATTTTTGTATTTTTAATAGAGATGAGGGTTTCACCATGTTGTTCGGGCTGGTCTTGAACCCACCTCAGCCTTCCAAAGTGCTGGGATTACAGGCAGAGCCACTGTACGGGGACTGGGAACAGTGGTTCTTGAACTTGAGCATCCAGCATCAGAGGGCTTGTTAACACTCAGGATGCTGGGCTCCAACTCCAGAGTTGCTGATTCTATTGGCTTGCTGGGGTAGGGCCTGTGAATTTGCATTTCCATCTTTGCTGCTGCAAGGGCCATATTTTGAGAAGCACTGGTCTAGAGAATGGGGTCTTTTCGCAATCTGGTTTGATTTCTGTAGAATCTGGGCATCCTCCCACAGAGAATGGATGGAGATTTGGAGGTTTAAAGGCTTTGACTGGGATATTGACAGAGGAATTAGCCCTAGTCATGAATCTCATCACTTTCCCCTATTTTATGAAACACTTTAAGTTGATAACTCAATCCGTCCATGATTAACTTTTTTTTTTTTGTCGTTGAGACTGAGTCTTGCTCTGTTGCCCAGGCTGGATTGCATTGCAGTGTTGTGATCTTGACCCACTGTAACCTCTGCCTCCTAGGTTCAAACAATTCTCCTGCCTCAGCCTCCAGAGTAGCTGGGATTACAGGCGCCTGCCACCACACACAGCTATTTTGTGTGTGTGTGTGTGTGTGTTTTTAGTAGAGACAGGGTTTCACCATGTTGCCCAAGCTGGTTTCGAACTCCTGACCTCAAGTGATCCGCCCGCCTCAGCCTCCCAAAGTGCTAGGATTATAGGCGTGAGCCACCACTCCTGGCTGATTAACATTATATTTATAAACTTTCAGCATTCCCGCTTGCTTTGTGTCCCCCGTAGTCCTAGGCACTTTTGAGTTCAATAGAATTAAGCAGATAGGAAAGTAAAGGTTTCATTTGAATAAATATGATTGTATAAGTCAACATTCACATTTATAAACACATTAAGGATTGTATTGTGCCACTGGGCATGGTGGCTCATGCCTGTAATCCCAGCACTTTGGGAGGCCGAGGTAGGCAAATCAGAAGATCAGGAGATCGAGACCATCCTGGCCAATATGGTGAAACCCCATCTCTACTAAAAATACAAAATTTAGCCGGGTGTGGTGGCTCGTGGCTGTAATCCTAGCTACTTGGGAGGCTGAGGCAGGAGAAATGGCTTGAACCTGGGAGTTGGAGGTTGCAGTGAGCTGAGATGGCGCCACTGCACTCCAGCCTGGTGACAGAGCGAGATTCCGTCTCAAAAAAAAAAAAAAAAGAATTTTGTTTTGCTTCTACAAAACTTCATCAGTTCATCCACCTGGTGAACTCAACTCTGATTGAATTGTGAAATAAGAAGAATTCAAATTATTCCTTTCCCTTTGCTTCTTTCCTTCAAACAACAAATATATTTGGAGTGCCTATTCGTTTGTTTGTTTGAGAGACAGGGTTGCATCTGTGGCACCACATACTGAACATAGTACAGTGGCACCATTGTAGCTTACTGCAGCCTGGACCTCCTGCGCTCAAGCAATCATCCTCCTACTTTAGCCTCCTGAGTAACTGGGACGACGGGTGCACCACCCTGTTCAGTTAATTTTTAAAAATTTTTTAGTGGAGAAAAGGTTTTTCTAAGGCTGGGCACAGTGGCTCACGCCTGTAATCCCAGCACTTTGGGAGGCTGGGGCAAGCAGATCATGAGATCAGCAGTTCAAGACCAGCCTGGCTAGCATGGTGAAACCCTGTCTCTACTAAAAAATATATATAAAAAATTAGCTGGGCATGGTGTCGCACACCTGTAATCCCAGCTACTCGGGAGGCTGAGGCGGGAGAATTGCTTGAACCCAGGAGGCAGAAGTTGCAATGAGCTGTAAAAAAAGAAAAAAAAAGAAAAGATCTTTCTATGTTGCCCAAGCTGGTCTCAAACTCCTGGCCTCAAGTGATCCTCCTGCGTCAGCCTCCCATAGTGCTGGGATTACAGACATGAGTCACTGTGCCCAGTGTAGGAGTGAATATTGTACATATGGATAATAACAATTAAAAATGTAAGTCAGGGTATTGAATCTAAGGGGATATGAGTGCAAATAACTACACACATGGTGGTGGCTCAGGAAAGCTTTTACAGCAGGTGGGCCTGCTGAAAATCCTTCCACGGCCTTCTACCACTCTGCCCATAAAATTCATACTCCTCAGAAAAGCACACACAAACTGCGCATGGTGGTAATCCGAGTATTTTGGGAAGCCAAGGCAGGCGGATCACCTGAGGTCAGGAGTTCGAGACCAATCTGGCTGACATGGCAAAACCCCATCTCTACTAAAAATACAAAACTTAGCTGGGTGTGGTGGCGCACACCTGTAGTCCCAGCTACTTGAGAGGCTGAGGCAGGAGAATCACTTGAACCTGAGAGGCAGAGGTTGCGGTGAGCTGAGATTGTGCCACTACATTCCATACTCCAGCCTGGGCGACAGAGAGAGATTCCATCTCAAAAAAAAAAAAAGAAAGGCACACACAGTTCTTCATGATCACCCATGGCTACCTGTTAAGTTAAATTTCTCTCAACTCCCTTTTCACTCCAGGGGCCATACTCAGCAGCAAGGTAAAAGTCTGTGATAACGTGAATTTCAGATGCAACTGCAACTGACAGTTCTCTACCAAGCCCCCACTCCCCTTCTCAAATGGGGTAGACTAAAGTGTTGGAGGTGGGGCAGCTGGGAAGTGACTGCCTCATGATCATTTGGACTTTCTCACTTCAGTGAGCCTCGGTTGTGTACACAATGAATTTCACTATCTTTACCTTGTGTGCTTTTTCTGATAGCATAGACCCTACTGAAAAATAATCGTTTTTCTTTAACTTCACAATGACAATGCAACTTTTTCCTCTATTTTGTGCTTATAAAATTTTTGGATTAGCTGGGCATTGTGGCGCATGCCTGTAATCCCAGCTACTCAGGAGGCTGAGGCAGGAAAATTGCTTGAACCCGGGAGGCAGAGGATGCGGTAAGCGGAGATCGCACCATTGCACTCCAGCCTGGGTAACAAGAGTGAAACTCCGTCTCAAAAAATAAATAAATAAAAATTTTTGGCTGGGCACGGTGGCTCACACCTGTAATTCCAGCACTTTGGGAGGCAGACGAGGGTGAATCATGAGGTCAGGAGTTTGAGACCAGCCTGGCCAACATGGTGAAACCCTATCTCTACTAAAAATACAAAAAATTAACTGGACGTGGTGGCGGGCGCCTGTAATATCAGCTACTTGGGAGGCTGAGGCATGAGAATCGCTTGAACCCAGGAGGCGGAGGTTGTGGTGAGCCGAAATCGTGCCACTGCACTGCAGCCCGGGCGACAGTGCAAGACTCCGTCTCATAAAAAATAAAATAAAATAAAAAATAAAAATTTCTGGACCCTACTTACTACAGCACGACTTTTTTTTTCTTTTCATGCAAATTCCTGCCCCTGGATGCTTGCACATGCTTTTTCTTTTTCTTTTTTTTTTTTGAGACAGTGTCTCGCTCTGTCACCCAGGCTGGAATGCAATGGTATAATCTCCACTCACTGAAACCTCCACCTCCTGGGTTCAAGCGATTCTCCTGCCTCAACCTCCCAAGTAGCTGGGATTACAGGCACCTACCACCACGCCTAGCTAATTTTTGTATTTTTAGTAGAGACAGGGTTTCACCATTTAGGTCAGGCTGGTCTCAAACGCCTGACCTTGTGATCCACCTACCTTGGCCTGCCAAAGTGCTGGGACCACAGGAATGATCCACCGTGCCCGACCTTGCACATGCTTTTTCTTACTGCTGAAATTTGAGTTTTCCCATCCTGTCCTTCCACTATTGATCCTTCTATTTCTTTTCTTTTTCTTTTCTTTTTTTTTTTTTTAAAGACGGGGTTTCACCATGTTGGTCAGGCTGGTCTTGAACTCCCGACCTCAGGTGATCCACCTGCCTTGGCCTCCAAAGTGCTTGGATTACAGGCGTGAGCCACCACACCTGGCCGATCCTTCTATTTCTTTTCATGTTTCAAGACCCACATCTGGGGCTGTCTCCTCGCTGA
>CAUYLG010065410.1:0-55198 GCA_963573385.1 Cacajao melanocephalus | reverse complement strand
GCTGGGATTACAGATGCATGCCACCATGCCCAGCTAATTTTTGTATTTTTAGTAGATGTGGTTTCCCCATGTTAGTCAGGCTGGTCTTGAACTCCTGACCTCATGATCTGCCTGCCTCAGGCTCCCAAAGTGCTGGGATTACAGACGTGAGCCACCGTGCCTGGCCACATAGCTGTCTTCTTAGAAGGACACAGTTCTATCAGATTAGGGCCCCCCTCTACTCAAGGACGGCCTCATCTTAACTAATTACACCTGCAAGGACATGATTCTCAAATCAGATCACATTCTGAGGTCCATATCATTTTTGGAGGGGTTTAGAGAGAGCAATTCAACCCATAATAGCAAATCTCTCTTGTCCCTGGGGAAGCTGTGTCTTTAAAAAGAACCATGATGGGGAATAAAGAGATTTCAAAGCCAACAAGAAAAATGGGAGTGAAAGTGAATGGTCTGGCCTTAGCTTCATTTCTCTGTGTCTCTGGTTTATTGGATGGACTGAGCTCCCTGGGTAGTTTTCTTTTCCAATTGCTGCCATCACCCATGTTCTGTCTTCCCTGTCCCTTCACGGGTTGCATGGACTGCCAATCACACTGGAGCATGAGGGAGCCCAGGCCAGTCTAGACCAGTTGAAAGCCCCACCTGGCTTCTGGGTTAACATGGAGGAGGGAGGGCACAGGGAAAAGCTCTCTCACTCTCTCCTAATAGCTTCCTGTTGGGGAACCCCCCACCCCCACCCCACTCTTGCTCTTATGGCCAATGCCATCTCTCAGGCCATCCTGATTGGCCACCAGGGATTTTTGTGTCATTAGGGCCAGATGATGGCTCTGGCATGGGGTGCAGGTCCTTTGGGGAATCTTTGGAGGCCTCTTATCCCTGCATTCCCACAGCTGACTCCCCATGCCTTCTTTTTCTCCCACAGCTCCCCCTTCCCGTCTGTTTTCCTCTGGGCTCCCTCACCTGGTCAGCAGCCCTCTTTGCTGGAGGAGCAGCAAGCTGTCTCCCTCCCGTGATGCCCGCTTGGCTCCCAGAAACCTCCCACTCCCTTGCTGCCCAGTCGCTGGGGTGTGGGCTGTTCCACGTGTCCTTTCTGCCTGCCCATATTTCTTCATAGTTCATTCATAATTATTCTCCCCAAAAACAGAGGCACAAGAGCAGGGGAGCCTCGGCAGACCCCCCACTGGAGAATGAGGTGCTGGACTTTCCTAAATGCGGACCTGCTTTCTGAGATTTCCCTTGGAACCTCCTGCATTTGGCTTGAATTGGGGAAGTGAGAGTCCTTCTCCCTTCCCAGGGGAGGGAAAAGCCTTAGTACCACCTGCCTTCTCCTCAGGCTGGGACACTAAACTCCAAAGACCTCCCCACAACTCCTCACCTGCTTATTTAAAGAGGGCCCAGTGGAGGTAGAAAAGCTGCTCTGGCTGCCCCTTAATAAGTCCTGAGGTCCCCCCCCACACCACCATCTTGGTGGTTATCTTGAAAAAGGAGTTCAATGTACTTTTGTTCTCTGCCCTGGGTCCCATTGCACTTAACCCTTCAGTGCATCCTCCATAACCTGAAGACTCCAGAAAGGAGGAAGGGCTAAGAGTGTGGGATAAGCTATCCCAAAATTATTGGTGCCTCCTCGGTACCAACTTTGTGACAGGTGTTTGTCTCCATGGACCCACTGGATTGTCTAGCTGTGAGCTCCATGAAGGTCCTATGTCCCCAGGACCAAGCCTGGATCCTGGGACGCTTCATATACTCAAGAAATATCTGTTGAGAGAGTGACTGTAGCGGCTTTAGTGGTTGTCCTAGGGTTTACAATATACGTATTTAATTTGTCAGAGTCTACCTTCAAATAATACCATACCACTTTACATGTAGTATAAGAACCTTACAACAATGTACTCTCAGTTCCTCTTATGCTACTCTTATCATGCATTTTATTTTCAAATTTGCTACAAACACACACACACACACACACACACACACACACACACACATATATATATATATATATATATATACGTATATTTTTTGAGACAGAGTCCCACTCTGTCGCCCAGGCTGGAATGTAATGGCACAATCCCAGCTCACTGCAACCTCTAACTCCTGGGTTCAAGAGATTCTCTTGCCTCAGCCTCCAGAGTAGCTGGGATTACAGGTGACTGGCACAATGCCCAGCTAATTTTTTATATTTTTAGTTGAGATGGGGTTTCTCCACGTCGGCCAGGCTGGTCTCAAACTCTTGACCTCAGGTGATCCACCCACCTCAGCCTCCCAAAGTGCTGAGATTACAGGTGTGAGCCACCTCACCCGGCCAATGGTCAAATATATTTTAAAATAACTAAAAATATGAAAAAACCAAAATTTATATTTACCTTCTTTTGTGCCATTTCTAGCATTTCTTATTTCTTTGCATAGACACAAGTTGCTTTCTGGTATCATATTCCTTCCGCCTGGAGAACATCCTTTAACACATCTTGTAGTACAGGTCTACTGGTAATTAATGCCCTGATTTTGTTTGACCGAAGAAATCTTACACTTTTTCCTCACTTTTGAAAAATATTTCCATTGGGTATAGAATTTTAGGTTGACAGTTGTTTGTTTTCAGCACTGTAAAGAGATCACTCCACTCTCTTTTGCTCTGCATAGTTTCTGATGTCAGCTCTAATTCTTACCTTTTGCCCTTTGAATGTAATACCCCTTTTTTCTTTGGCTGCCTTCAAGATTTTCTTTATCTTTGTTTTTCAGTAGTTTGAATGTGATTGTATCTAGGATTGTAGGGTTTTTGTTTGTTTTTTCTTTTTTGGTCTTGCTTAGTGTTTTCTGAACTTTCTGGATCGGTGGTTTGGTGTCCAACATTAATTTAGAAAATTTCTCAGCCATTATCTCAAATATTTCTTCTGTCCTATTCTCTTTCTGTTTTACTTCTTGGATTCTAATTACATGTATGTTAGCTCATTTGATATTTGACATTCTTTTTTTTTAATTGTACTTTGGACTCTGAGGTACATGTGTACATCCTGCATCCTGCAGGATTGTTGCATAGGTACATACATGCCGTGGTGGTTTGCTGTCTCCATCCCCCCGCTTCACCTATATCAGGCATTTCTCTAGGTGTTATCCCTCCCCGCCGCCAGCTGTCCCTCCCCTCCATGCCCCCCGACCTAGCCCAGTGAGTGTGTTCTCTTCCCTGTGCCCACGTGTTCTCATTGTTCATCACCCACCTATGAGTGAAAACATGCGGTGTTTGGTTATCTGTTCTTTTGTCAGTTTGCTGAGAATGATGGTTTCTAGATTCATCCATGTCTCTACAAAGGACACGAACTTATTGTTTTTATGGCTGCATAGTATTCCATGGTGTATATGTGCCACATTTTCTTTGTCCAGTCTAGGACATTCTTGCATAGCTCTTGGATGCTCTGATCTGTTTGTTGGTCCCCCGCTCACTGTTTGGATAGTTTTTAACTGACCCATGTTCAAGTCCGCTGATTCTCATTCTTTCCTTGGCTGTGTTAAGTCTACTGATATGCCCATTTAAGATTTTTTTTTGTAAGAGACAAGATCTTGCTCTGTCACCTAAGGCTGGAGTATAGTGGTGCGATCATAGCTTACTGAAGCTTTGAACTCCTGGGCTCAAGTGATCCTCCCACCTCAGTCTCCAGACTGAGGTGCATACTACCATGTCTAATGAGGTTTTTATTTTTTATTTTTACAGAGATAGGGTCTTGTTGTGTTGCCTATGCTGGCCTTGAACTCTTGGGCTCAAGTGATCCTTCTGCCTCAGCCTCCCAAGTAGCTGGGATTACAGGTGTCTCCTAAAGTGCTGGGATTACAGCTGCCAAGCTCAGCCCATCTAAGATATTCTTTTTTTTTTTTTTTTTTTTTTGAGACAGAGTCTCTCTCTGTCACCAATCGCCAGGCTGGAGTGCAGTGGCACAATCTCGGCTCACTGCAACCTCCGCCTCCCGGGTTCAAGCAATTCTCCTGCCTCAGCCTCCCGGGTAGCTGGGACTACAGGTGCACGCCACCATGCCCAGCTAATTTTTTTTTTTTTTGTATTTTTAGTAGAGACGGGTTTCACCATGTTGGCCAGGATGGTCTCGATCTCTTGACCTTGTGATCTGCCTGCCTCGGCCTCCCAAAGTGCTGGGATTACAGGCTTGAGCCACCGTGCCTGGCCAACATTCTTTATCACTGATACTATGCTTTATATTTTTGGCATTTACATTTAATATTTTCTTCTAGTTTCCACCTCTTTGCTGAAATTTCCCATTGTTCATGCATGTTGTCTACTTTTTCCATTAGAGCCTTTCACATAGGAATCATAGTTATTTAAAATTCTATGTATGATAGTCCCAACACATCTGGACCATATCTGAGTCTGGTTGTTGATTTCTTTTCTTTTTTTTTTTGAGACAGAGATTCACCCTTGTTGCCCAGGCTGGAGTGCAACAGTGTGGTCTTGGCTCACTGCAACCTCCATCTCCCAAGTTCAAGTGGTTTTCCTGGGGCGGAGACCAGGTACCATACAACTGGTAAAAATTCAGCGAAAGTTTTAATAGGTTGCTAAGGCTGAGTATGGCTGGGATAGAACTATGAATCCACTGGGAGCAGCAGACACAAGGAGGATTTGCACCTGCTCATAAGCTCATCCTCATGGACTGCATTGGGTGCTATGAGAAGGACTGGGGGTGGAGTGAGAAAGGAGAGAAAGCCTGCTTTGTGGTGCAGGCCTAGAGGAGGGGAGTAGCAGCCACTGCTGGAGAAAAGCCATGAGACACTGGGAAAGGTTGGCAAATCCTGCCACCCTTGGTGCCAATTGCAGCTGGGAGAAGGGAAAAGAAAAATTCCTATCCCGATGGGCAAGGGGGAAGAGTGAGAAAGCCCCACCCTCAAGACCCAGGGACCCAGTGCCTGCCTAAGATGGAAGCAGTACCAGGACAGCAGAGAACCAACAATCTGCACACAGTACACACGCACACCTTCCAGCCCCAGGCTAGAAAGTATCAAATAACAAGTAGTCAGATGCTGGAGAAGGATCAAGAACACATAGAGAAGCCAGGCATGGCGGCATCTGCCTGCAGTCCCAGCTACTCAGAAGGTTGAAGTATTGAGCCCAGGAGTTCAAGACCAGCCTAGGTGACATACAGATGCAGGCTCTCTGAGGTGCAGGATCACAGACAAAGTCTGGAGCTGAGGGTGGAACAAGATCATTGAGGAAAAAAACTCTCCTGGTTCTACCTTAAACACAAAGGAAAGCTAGAAGAACCTGAAGCCCACGGTGGGTGTACTGATGTAACAACAAACACCAAACCCAGCTCAATTCTTGTCCCCACACTTAAAGCCTAGCAAAAGTAAGGACATGCCCATTTCCAGTCATAAATACCATTTACCTCATCTCTACTATCCTGTACAAGATGTCTATCTGTAAACAGAAAATTAGAAGACATACAAAGAAGCAAGGTGAAATAACATACTGTCAAGAGACAAAGAAATCAACAACCAAGGTTGGATGCGGTGGCTCATGCCTGTAATCCTAGCACTTTGGGAGGTGGAGGCGGGTGGTTTGCTTGAGCCCAGGAGTTCAAGACTAGCCTGGGAAACATGGCAAAGCCCTGTCTTTACAAAAAAAATACAAAAACTAGCCAGCACCTGTGCCAGCTACTTGGGAGACTGAGGTGGGAGGATCACCTGAGCCCAGGGAGGTCGAAGCTGCAGTGAGCTATGATTGTGCTACTGCACTCTAGCCTGGGTGACAGAGTAAGACCCTGTCTCAAATAAATAAATAAATAATAAAGGAAAGAGTATAAATTTGCAGATTATCTGGCTTCTTCTTGTTGTGAGTGTGGATATGATACTCTTTCCAGCTTTCTTCATCCTAAGTGGAGGCTAGAGGAGACACTGTGACAGTTGAGGAACATGCACACACATTCTTTGAACACAGTGGGAGTGACTCTGCACAGCTTCTGAGGCTGCGCCATAGAGGGCGAGGTGGCTTCCGCTTTGCTCACTGGAGTTCTGAACCACTGTGTCAGATGTTCAATCACTCCACGATAGCCATGCTGTGACGAAGCTGGTCCTCAGCTGTCATACTGACATGTCTTACCTTGAAGTTCAAATCAGCCCCTAATCAAATTGGATTCTGTATTTCTGGACATTAAGAAATTCAGGGAGATCAATCCTAATAACAGAGACATTCAAAGATGTACATGCCTCTCTGGAAAAATGAAGGGAGTTTCTTCCCACTCAGCCATGGCCCAGACAAAGACAGTCATGTGAGCAAATGGATGTGATGATGGTTTTGTTGAACTGTCCTGGCACATTCAAATCGTCATTCCAATTCCCCCATGCAAGTCTTAGCAACGGGGGAAAGCAGAATATCCTGAGATTGCTCAGTGGGGCTCAACTGTCATCACTAGGGACAGCAGCCATCTAGTGCACGATGTGATCATTAACTGGTCTGTGACAGAGAATAACTGATGGGTACAAGCTGTTTTTGAGGGCTGGGAGGAAAACCTCAGGGACTTGATGAAATCCTGGAATCGTTGTCACAAATCACTTGGTCATCTATCTACAAGGTCCTTTGTAAAGTTTCTGTTCTTTTGGTGGATTCAAGTGATGGGAGTTACCTAGAAGATCCCTTCCTCTGATTTACTGCTTTTGGGTCCAAGATGGACCCAAAAGCAAAGATTGATGGTTTCATCTCATGTGATGAATGGCAGTCTGGAGAGCTGTGTTGAGAAAGATGCTGAGGTTCTGTCCAGGCTCAGCAGGAGAGAGCTCCATAATCAATTCGTGATGTATCCCATGGAGGCAGGGAAGAGGCATATTTGTTCCATATTTGTAAGCTGTCTTAGGTCGGTTTTTAGGGAAGCAGATGCTGAGGTGGAGATTCGCATGTAGGAAGTTTATTGGGGAGTGCATTCAGGAACATTTGTGAGAGTGAGAAATCCAGGTTGGGCAACAGAGGCCTCCTCAGTCAATCCTATGAGCTTCCCTGGAGTTGTCTTCCATTGAGGCCAGGTGTGAGCCAGCCACTGATGCAGCCAACAATCCTGAAAGTTGGGGGAATGAGGTCCTTTTATGTCCAGGCAACCATGTGCCAGCTGCAAGGGATAAATGATGGGTGATCCAAATTATTATGATTATTCCATTCCTCCTTGCTAGCGACAGTCTAGGGGTGGTGGGCATGTGACCTCCTCCAGTCAATGATATTTAAGGGCAAATATGCTAGGGGCTCCAATAAAGATTCTCCTTCTTGGGAAGGGAGACATTAGAAGGAACACTTTCTCCTCTCCTTTCCTCACTGGGATGTGAGGCTTGGAGTCTCAGCAGCTATTTTGAGACATTTCCCACACACCATAGATGTCAGAGTGAAGGGCCTGAGTCCGGGTGACCTCACTGAACCATTGCACCAATCCTGATACCTCTCACCGCCAGCTTCCTTGGCATGTGAAATGAACAAGGCCTCATAATTTAAGCACTTTAGTCAGGCATTCTGCTATTGCAGTGGAACCCATCCTAACTGAAACAGTTCCCCTTATAGGAACCACCATTGAATGAGTACAGGACTGTCTGTATCCAAACTGAGTTCTGTGAGCCAAGAAATATGGGAATAGCTGGAGGATAGGACATCAGGTTTCCTGGAAACATTTCTTATTTTTGTTTTCCTAGCATACTTTGCATCGGAGAAATGCATCTTTCATACTCCACATAATCCTGGAGGGCTGTCAATCATAAACCCACATCCCCAGGCCACAGGGGCAGGCACTATAACCAAAGATAAGCCAATCAGACTTTATCTCCTGGGAATTCAAACTTTAAATGGAGTCACAGGGTGGGGACTCCCATAAGTCCCCAAGAGCCTCTTGTTGAGTCCTTTTGCATCCTCTTTTCTTTCTACAAGTCCATTTCCAACAGAGCGATTATTTAAATGCAAATCTGATCTTGTCACTCTCTCTCTTTCTCTTTTTTTTTTTGAGATGGAGTCACCCAGGCTGGAGTGCAGTGGCAAAATCTCGGCTCACTGCAACCTCTGCCTCCTGGGTCCTGCCTCAGCCTCCTGAGTACCTGGGACTTCAGGTGCACACCACCATGGCCGGCTAATTTTTGTATTTTTAGTAGAGATGGGGTTTCACCTTGTTGGCCAGGATGGTCTTGATCTCTTGACCTCATGATTCACCTGCCTCTCCTCCCAAAGTGCTGGGATTACAGGCGTGAGCCACCGCGCCCAGCCCATTGATCTTGTCGCTCTCTTAAAACTCCTCAGTGGCTCCTCAGTGCTTTTGGGATCAAGGCCATCATTCTTCTGGTGGGCTATGGACAGATGATGGACATTCTGGGGGTACGTCAGAGCCAGCTGGAGACATGGGTTTATAGGTGAGGGATGGCAAGGATATGGGGGTGTTCAAAGGAGGAGAAGGGACCCTGGAAGAAATTGTGATGTCATTCAGGACTACAGGATAGGCATGAATGGAAGGGCTATGTGCTGGGCAATTACTTTGTGCTAGGCGCCTGTCAAGTACAGGCAAACTTGAGAAGCATGACTCTCCTCGTTGTGCAGCAGAAGAACCAACACTCAAATGGGTTAGGTAACTTGCCCAACATCATACATCTAGTCAGAGGGAGAACCCGAAATTGAACCCAGATCATTGTCCTCAATTTCAAGTCTTCTCCTTTAGCTACAAGGCCATTCACTGCTTTTGTGACAGACATGCAATGTGCTCCCCAGAAGCCCTGTAGGAATTGCTATGGGTTTTTTGTTTGTTTGTTTGTTTGTTTGAGATGGAGTTTCACTTTTGTTGCCCAAGCTGGAGTGCAATGGCACAATCTCGGCTCACTGTAACCTCCACCTCCCAGGTTCAAGCAATTCTCCTGCGTCAGCCTCCCAAGTAGCTGGGATTACAGGAATGCGCCACCACGCCCAGCTAATTTTGTATTTTTTAGTAGAGGTGGGGTTTCTCCATGTTGGTCAGGCTGATCTAGAACTCCCGATCTCAGGTGATCTGTCCGCCTTGGCCTCCCTATAATTGCTGGGATTATAGGCATGAGCCACCACACCCAGCCTGGGAATTGCTATGGTTTGAATGTTTATGTCCCCTCCAAAATTCATGTTAAAACTTAATCTCCAATGCAATAGTACTAAAAGGTGAGGCCTTTAAGAGGTGATTAGACCATGAGGGCTCTGCCTTCATGGATGGAATTAGTGCTTTACAAAAAGGCTTGAGGGTGTGTGTTCACCCTATTCATTCCTTCTGCCATGTGAGGACAAGGTGTTTGTCCCCTCTGGAGGATGTAACAGTCAAGGCGCCATCTTGGAAGTAGAGAGCAGCCCTCACCAGACACTAAATCTGCTGGCACCTTGATCTTGGACTTCTCTGCCTCCAGAACTATGGGAGGTAAATTTTTGTTTTTTTATAAATTACTGAGTCTCAGGGTTTTTGTTCCAGCAGCACAAATGGACTAAGACAGAAATGAAGGATTTATTCCCATGGCTTCTGGGAATGCTGCCAGAAGCCAGCCCTCAGCTATTAGACTTCTTTGGAGATTGCCGCAGGAGAAGGAAATGGTCTCGTCCCAAGGTCATGCCTCCTTCTGGAGGCAGCCTTCATCCAACAACTGACCAAAGTAGGGGTACAGAGGGTCATCCCAACTGGAGAGCTGCTCCCAAAGTCAGCTGAGGCTTCAATGAGACGCTGCAGCCCCACCACCCCCTTGGCCCAATCCTGCCTCTGTCCCCTCCCATCACAGGTGTTAGCCCAACAGCACGCCCCATAAGCATCCCACACACTCATCTCCATCCAAGTCTGCTTCCCAAGAAACCCAGCTCGTGACTGCTCCCTGATTTCTTACCAAGAATTTGTTTCTGCTATTCTCTCTAACTGAAATGTGGTCCCCCCAGCCTCTGTTTATCAAGATATTCCTGCTCATTCTTTGAGTGAGAATGGAGTGCAATGGCCTGGGCACAGCTCTACCACAATCAGGCTGGTTTCTAGCCATACACCCCATGACTGTTCCCACTGTAGTGCCTTAGCTTGTGGTACACCCCCAGTCCTCCTGGAATATTCTTTACCATCCTAACCCTACCACCTTAGCTGTACCAAGAGGAACAAATATGTAGGACTGACAATTACAGTTGCTCAGGATGGTCACTGCACAACTCCCAGGGAGCACCATTCCCAGTTCAACAATCAATCTGGCCAGCATCACTTTGCAAATTATGCTAAAGGAGGTTCAGAGCCAGGCTTTGAGTCAGAAGGACCCAGATATGAATCTGGTTCTGCTGCTTATTAGCTATATAACTTTAGAGAAAACATGAACTCTCATTTCCATGGTGTTTTCATCTGCAAAATGAGAGTATACCATATCGTATTCATTCTAAGATGCACAGTTTTTCACTTTCACACCTCTGAAATTAGGCTGTATCTTACAATTGCTGGTATGTTATATTTCTAATCAGTAGCATTTTTTCTTTCTTGGTGTTACTAAAATCATGGTGCATATTATAATTGATGCCATGGTAAACTTGTTGAAAGATGGAAATAGAGGCTGGGTGTGGGTGGCTCACGCCTGTAATCCCAGCACTTTGGGAGGTCGAGGTGGGTGAATCACCTGAGGTCAGGAGTTCAAGACCAGCATGACTAACATGGAGAAACCCTGTCTCTACTAAAAATACAAAATTAGCCGGGTATGGTGGCACATGCTTGTAATCCTAGCTACTCAGGAGGCTCAGACAGGAGAATCACGGGAGGCGGAGGTTGTGGTGAGCCGAGATTGTGCCATTGCACTCCAGCCTCGGCAACAAGAGCAAAACTCCATCTCAAAAAAAAGAAAAGAAAAGAAAGAGAAAAAGAAAGAAAGAAAGAAAGAAAAGAAAGAAAGATGGAAATAGTATTTATCTCACAGGACGACAGATAAGACCAGCGTGGGATGGCCAGGGTCTCACCCAGCCTGTATCCCCTCAGCCTACTCTGAGGGTCACCTGAAGCTTCTTTCGAAGTTCTTGTACACCATGTAAATGGGGCAAGTCATTTCAACCCCTCTTTCTCAGTTTCCTTGTCTATATAAAGGGTACATAATAGCACCACCTCATAGAGGGTTTTTTGTTTTTTTTTTTAAGAGAGAGTCTTGCTCTATCACTCAGGCTGGAGTGCAGTGGCATAATCATAGCTCACTGCAGTCTTGAAGTTCTGGGCTCAAGCAGTCCTCTCACCTCAGCCTCCTGAGTAGCTGGGACTACAGCTAATTAGAAAATTATTCTTTTAGAGACATGTCTCTAAATGCTTAGCATGGCCTCGAACTCCTGGGCTCAAGCGATCCTCCCACCTTGACCACCCAAAGTGTTGGGATTACAGGCGTGAGCCATGGTTCGCAGCTCTCATAGAGTTTAAAGAGGACAGAATGAACTAGGGATGGTGAAGTGAGTGTGCCCTGTGCTAGCCAGTATGTCACCAGGTGCAGGTCTCACAGCCTAGGCTGAGGGCTATGCCAATGGCAGTGTGTCTCAGTCTGTCTGTCTGCCTGGCTTTGGTCTGTCTCTGGCTGTTGAGAAATTTGATGTGAGGTAGGAGGTAGTTCCTCATCCCAGGTAGGCAAGAGGACCTGGGTGGGAGTCCTCGCTCTGCCACATACCAGCTTGGGTGAGTCTCATCACCTCTCTGAGGATCAGCTCCCTATCTGTATTACTGACCCAGGCTTATTGTAGGACTACAAGGAGATGGTGGAAGTAAAGTGCTTGAAGCATGGTAAATGCTCAATTTTAAAACAGAACTTCTGCCTGACCAAAGGAAAAGACTGGCTGGGGGCTGATATGGGAGGTGTATTGGCCAGCGGCCCCCTTTTGAAGATGGTGAAGGTAGCATAAGTGTAAGAGCCCACACTCAGAGCCTGTCCCGACCTGCTGAGAGTCCAGGATTAAAAACCTGAAGTACAGCTGGGTATGGTGGCTCACGCCTATAACCCCAACACTTTAGGAGGCTGAGACAGGTGGATCACATGAGGTCAGGAGTTCAAGACCAGCCTGGCCAACATGGTGAAACTCCATCTCTACTAAAAATACAAAAGTTAGCTGGATGTGGTCACAGTCTCCTGTAATCTCAGCTACTTGGGAGGCTGAGGCAGGAGAATCTCCTGAACCCAGGAAGCGGAGGTTGCATTGAGCCAATGTTGTGCCATTGCACGCCAGCCTGAGTGACAGGAGAGAAACTGTCTCAGAAAAACAAACAAGCAAGCAAACAAACACCTGAAGTACCACAGGCGTCTCAGATTTTTCCTGGCTCCAGGCTGGAAGGACTCTGTGATGTTGTGATATTATAAGAAATACACGCCTGTAATCCCAGCACTTTGGGAGGCTGAGGCAAGCTCATGTGTTCGAGACCAGCCTGGGCAACATGGCAAAACCCTGTTTCTACAAAAAAAAAAAAAAAATTAGTTGGGTATGGTGGCACACACCTGTAGTCCCAGCTACTTGGGAGGCTGAGGCAGGAGGATTGCTTGAGCCCAGGAGGTAGAGGCTGCAGTGAGCTGAGGTCACACCACTGCACTCCAGTCTGGGCGACAGTGAATATATATGTATTTGGTCTCTGACTATGGTTCCTGACATAGAGCTCCTAAGATCTTGTAATTTCCTGAGCAATAGGGGAGTGAGGAGAATCTTTTGTTCTGATATTTGGTCTTTGACCCCAGTTCCTGACACAAAGCTCCAAAAACCTTTGCAATTGCCTGAGTAATGGGAGCATGTGGCACAGCTCCTAAATCCCTCAGGATTCCCCAGGTGACAGGAGTTCCTTTTGTTCTTACAGGTGACTCTTGTTGGGGGGGGTCCTGAACAGCCTTAGGATGGGGGTTGGTTGCCAAGGGAATCAATCGTGTGATTAGAGAGTTGGAAATTTCAGACCCACCCGGTATCTCCAGGAAGGGGAGAGGGGCTGAAGATTGAGTGGGTTACCAGTGGCCACTGATGTAATCAGTTATGCCTATGAAATGAAGCCTCCATAAAAGCCCAAAAGGATTGGGTCCAGGGAGCTTCTAGATAACAGAACATGTGAAGGTGCCTAGAGGGTGGTGCTCCCGGTGGGCAGGGAAGCTCTGTGCTCCCTCACTCCCATGTTCCTTGCCCTGTTGATTTCTTCACCTGGATATTCACTGGTCTTGTGTAATATGCTTTGCAACAAACCTGTAAACATAAGTGCTTCCCTGAGTTCTGTGAGCTGTCCTAGCAACTTAACCTAATTCAAGGAAGGAGTCGTGGGATTCTTAGTTTGCAGCCTATCCATCAATCAGAGGAATGGGTGATGACCTATTTCTTGCAACTGGCCTCTGCAGTGGGGGCAGAGTTGTGGGACTGAGCCCTCCCTTTGTGTGATCTGACGCTATCTTCGGGTAGAGAGCATCAGAATGCATCTGAATTGAATTGAATTGAGAGGACACCCAGTTGGTGTCTGCTGAAGAACTGCTTGGTGTGTGGGAAAAACCTCTCACACATCTGGTATCAGAAGTGTTGTGTTGTGTGGTGTGCGAAAGTAGAAAAACATTTTTTCCACTTTTTTTTTTTTTTTTTAAAGATGGGGTTTCACCATGTTGGCCAGGCTGGTTTTGAACTCCTGACCTCAGGTGATCCACCCACCTCAGCCTCCCAAAGTGCTAGGATTACAGGTGTGAGCCACCGCGTCCAGCCCATTTTTTCCACTTATCTCTCTCTTTTTTTTTTTTGAGACAGGGTCTGGCTCCGTCACCCAGGCTGGAGTGCAGTGGCTGGATATCGATTCACGGCAGTCTCTATCTCCCAGGCTCCAGCCATCCTTCCACCTCAGCCTCCCTGAGTAGCTGGGACTACAGGCACATGCCACCATACCTGGCTAATTTTTTCTCTTTTTTTTTTTTGGTAGAGGCAGGGTTTTGCTATGTTGTCCAGACTGGTCTTGAACTCCTGAGCTCAAGCAATTCACCCACCTCAGCCTCCCAAAGCGTTGGGATTACAGGTGTGAGCCACTGTAGCCAGCCTCCGCTTATCTCTCTCTCTCTCTCTCTCTCTCTTTTTTTGAGACGGAGTCTTGCTCTGTTACCCAGGCTGGAGTGCGATGGCACTCCAGCTTACTGCAACCTCCGTCTCCCGGGTTCAAGCAATTCTCCTGCCTCAGCCTCCTGAGTAGCTGGGATTACAGGCACCTGTCATCAAGCTGGGCTAATTTTTGTATTTTTAGTACAGATGGGGTTTCACCCCATTGGTCAGGCTGGTCTCAAACTCTTGACCTCAAGTGATCACCCACCTTGGCCTCCCAAAGTGCTGGGATTACAAGTGTGAGCCACCATGCCTGGCCCATCATTTCTTTAAGAAAATAAAATATCTCTGTCTTTAAATATATGCCTTTTTTAAAGTGGAAAAGTAATCTATGTGCATTGTGGAAAATATGGGAAATTTATGTCAAAGTAGAAAGATTAAAATTACCTATAATTCCAACTCCCGGAAACAACCACTATTAACTTTTGTTTCTGTCTTCCTATTCATTTCTCCCATAATTGAGTGCATAGTGCATAGACAATTTGCTGCTCCACTTTTTTCCAATAGCATTATTACAGGAATATTTCCCTGTACCATTAAAATCTCTTTGCAAGCATGTTTTTATTTTTAATGATTATGTAGTACACCATTGTCTAGACAACTTACTGGTCATTCCCAATTGTTAGATATTTGGGTTATATTTAATTTTTGACTATACATCACAATGCTGTGGTTAAAAAACAAAACGTTGTATATAAAGTATTTTACTGCTTTCAAATTATTTCCTTAGACTCACATCCTAGAAGTGTTACTAGTAGGTCCAGGGGTTGTAGGTATTTTAAAGATGACATTCTCCCAACTTTTTTGTCTTTAACAACTTTAATGGGACGATAAATACAGATTGAGAAACATATTGTGCGACAAGATGTCACACCAACAGCCAGACTATAAAAATGTACCCAACATCCTTTTATAAAGTTTTATCATTTGTTTTCAATTTTATAAAGATCTCTTACTGTATTGGTCATGTATAGCTTATCATTCATTCACACCAGCAGTACAGATCCTGGGACAGCATCTAGGACGGAGGTGCTCCAAGGAGGATGGAGGCAAAGGCATGGCATTCTGCTGAGAAAAGCCTTGTAAGAGCAATTCATTATTTTATTTTATCATTAAAATTTTAAAATTTAAATTACTATTTAAAAAATTCATGATGGGGTCTCACTCTGTTGCCCAGGCTAGAGTGCAGTGGCTCCATCACGGCCTACTAGAGCCTCCACTTCGAGGGCTCAAGAGATCCTCCTACTTCAGCCTCCTGAATAGCTAGGACTACGGGTGTGTGCCCCTACATCTGGTTAATTTTTTTAGTTTTCGTAGAGATAGGTCTCCCTATGTTGACCAGGCTGTTCTCAAACCCCTCCCAAAGTGCTGGGGTTACTGATGTGAGCTACTACGCCCAGCCCAATTCATTATTTTAAAACCAATTTTTACTCATGCTAAAATCATGTGTGTGTCCATTATATGTATTTTTCCAATATTAGTTTTTAAATATTTGCTAATTTGATAGGTAAAAATTAATACTTTTTCATTTTCTTGAAATTTTTAAAATTTTAGTAATATGGAATGCTTTAATATCTATTGGTCCTTTGTATTTCTTCTTGTGCAAACTGTCAATGTTGCTTGTCTCTTTATCTGCTAGGGGTCTTACTAGGTGTTTTACTTGTTGATTTATAAGAATTCTCCATATATTAAGGATGTTTTGGAAGCCAACTATTATCTCAGTTTGTTGTTTGCCTATATGTTTCATTTGTGAGTTGTTTCTGTAGAGATCATTTGAATTTCATGAGCCAACTCTTTTATTTTGTGATTCTTTTTTCTCCTTTGCTTTTTTTTTACACAGGATCTCACTCCCATCACTGAGGCTGGAGTACAATGGTGCATTCACAGCTCACTGTAGTCTCAAATTCCTGTGCTCTGGTGATTCTCCCACCTCAGCCTCCTGAGTAGCTAGGACTACAGGTACACAGCACCACGCCTAGCTGATTTTTAGTAGAGTATTTTTAGTGGAGACAGGGTTTTGCCATGTTTCCCAGGCTGGTCTCTAACTCCTGGACTCAAGTGATCTGCCTGCCTTGGCCTCCCAAAGTGTTGGGATTACAGGTGTGAGCCACCGCACCCCGCCTTCTCCATTGCTTTTGAATTTAGGAAGTCTTCCCCCACTTGATGAATATTTGTTTCTATTTTCTTCTAGGTTTTAAATGTTTGCTTACATTTAACTGTATTCCATCTGGAGTTTATTTTTGTACACATTTTGAGGGAGGATCTATATGGATCTTCTTTTTTCTTTCCCCAAATAGGAAATCAATTATGCACAAAATAGTTTTGGGTGCTCCCACCAGCCTCATCACCCATGGAAAAGGCTCTCATTCTTTCATGTCCTTCTGAAAGTGTGGGGACCAGAACAGGAATAAATAATTCTTTAAAAATTCAATGAAAGCCTAAGCTAGATTCATTTCAGCCCATCTTATAACAACCCTGAGAAGGAGATTTACTGTCAGTCCCATTTACAGATAAGAAAGCTCAGGCTCAGAGAAGTAAAGTAACTTTCCCAAGGTAACACAGCTAGTCTGATCTGGAATTAGAGCCCACATTGTTTGACTACTATACCCCAGGGCCTCAGAAGTTAGAACTGGTTTCAAGTTGAATTAGCTCTGGGTTCTTTTTACAGAGGAACCACCTGACTTCTGTACTGGGAGATGAGCATCCAGAGCCCAGCCCTTCAGAAAGTGGGCCTGGGAACCTGAGCCCAGAGGAAATACCTGCCAAACCAGTTGGTGAATTTGTTTCTATTTATTTAATTTTTTGAGATGGAGTGGCTCTGTTGCCTAGGCTGGAGTGCCGTATCCACCTCTCTCTTTTTTTTTAATTTTTTTATTTTAAGACGGAGTCCTGCTCTGTCACCCAGGCTGGAGTGCAATGGCGAAATCTCAGCTCACTGCAACCTCCGCCTCCCGGTTTCAAGCGATTCTCCTGCCTCAGTCTCCTGAGTAGCTGGTAGAGACAGGATATCAACTTGTTGGCCAGGCTGGTCTTGAACTACTGACCTCAACTGATCTGCCTGCCTCAGCTTCCCAAAGTGCTGGGATTATAGTCCTGAGCCACCATGCTGGGCCCTAATTGGTTGTTGATCAACCAATGAATTCACTGGGTCTGGTCAGGTGACTATCTCCGGCTCGACCAACTGTAATGGTGGCTGTGGGAGGTCGCATGTTTCCCAGGACGCCCCTCTCCAGAGCTTGAGGGAGGCAGAGAAATTGGCATCCATCTCTCACCAGAGGTACCCAATTCTGTATTCCACGGGCGGTTCCTTCATCCTACATTTAATATTCCAAGGCAGAGATGCTATTGTTTTATTGTGCCAAAAAAGATAATATTAAGCAAACAACATGATCCCCATTTAGTATCACCACCATCTCAGAAACGCTAGGGAACTTGTACCTCAAAACTAAAGGTTGGAGATAATCCCAGAGTAAAGGACAGCCTTCCTTGCAATGGGTAATTGGTAACCGCAGGACAGTCTTGCTAGGGACTATGGGCACGGGCACCAATCCGTAAACCAGTAAGTGGGATTCAAGCCTTCTTCTCTTGCCTACTCCCGTGGGTACACTCTTTCCCACGAGTGCAACTTTTAGAAGATAAACAGCGGGCTATGGTCCCAAGTTAACTGCCTTCATGTTTGGAGCAAAGAGCAACATGCTGCCACCTTTAACTCTGTTCCATTCCCTGGAACCTCATGTGGCTGGGAGGTCAGCATTAGGATAGGATAAGCTCCTAGGATCCCCAAGCCTGTCTCCAGAAAATACTTTAGGCCCTCTAACCTCATTCCTACTTCATCCCTTTGGATCCGACTACTGATAAGACTTCTTGCCCTTTATCTACTGTTTCCTGCAGGAGCTAGGGGCGGGGCCCGTCTTACCCAGCCCCTCAGGTTTGACCCATGGAGCACTGGGAGTAAACGTCCTGCGGATGTCGCACAGTTGGTAGAGTGGACACGGTCGGAGCTCCACCCAGCTGCCCTTGGATCCTCTTAGCATTTCTGTGTGCCCAGGTTCCAGGCGCTTTCATCTGAAGCTTCCAGGTAAGATTTTTCTTCTGAGGATTGCCATTGGGCTCCTGGAGCCACTCGCTGGACAACACAAGGACCTGGGAGTGCCTGGGAGTTTATTTCCCCGCCGGGTGGCCCTCGGCCATAGACGGACAGATATACTAGAGTATGAAAGTCTAGCTCCTTTGCCTCCAGGCACAAACTCTGAGCTGTAATTTACATTCCTCGGCTTCCAGTGGGATCAGGCTGACCCTCGGACGCTATCTGCTAGTGCACCCTTGCTTGGCTTTTTCTCGTTCCTGTCTTTTTCCCCACCCGACCCCTACCCCGTCCTGCCAGTTTCTCGTAGAAGCACTGAGTACACCACTTGCCCGGGAATCCTTGCCTTTGGGTTTGCTGCTAAGCTAGTGCCCCTGTGACGGGGATCAGCAGGCTGTGGCAAAAGTAATGCCCAGAAAAGCAGGCTGTGAGTGTGCAACACTTTCCCTAGCTCATGCTTGGGAGGGCCTGGGCCAGCACCCTTGGATGCCCTAAATCAACAAGGCTCCAGCTTTGCAGGTGGTCTGTGTTTTCAATAGGAAGGTATAACCCATTTATTTTTTACATTTAAAAATTATTATTTTTTCTTTCTTTTTCTTATTTGGCCTGTGTAGAAAACAGATGGATAAAAATTATTTTTAGACTTACCTGAAGACAGTAAGAGTCACTCTTTTTTTTTTTTTTTTTTGAGACAGGTCTTGCTCTGTTGCCCAGGCTGGAGTGCAATGGCGTGATCACAGCTCACTGCAGCCTTCAGCAATCCCCCTACTTCAGCCTCCTGGGTAGCTGGGACTACAGACGCACACCACCATGCCCAACTAATTTTTACATTTTTTTTTGTAGAGAGGCAGTCTCACTATTTTGCCCGGCTGGTCTTGAACTCCTGGGCTCTAGAGATCCTCCCAATCTTCCTACCTCAGCCTCCCAAAATGTTGGGATTACAGGTATGAGCCATCTTGTGCAGCTGAGAGTCACTCTTTTTGGTGTATAGTTCTATGAGTCTTGAAAAATGCCTAGAACCAGAAACCACAACCACAATCAAGATCTAGAGCCAGATTCTCTCGTGTGGCCGGGCCCCGCTGTAGCCAAACCCTCCCTTCACTTGATCCTCTGGCAACCACTGATCTGTTCTTCATCACCATCGTTTTGCCATTTCCAGAATGTCATATAAGTGAAATCACACAGTATCTTTGGATTCTTGTAGGTAAAACAATAACTTTGAGATTCATCCATGTTTTTGCACGTATGCATTGCTTATCCCTGTGGACCTTTTCAATAATCAAAATGGAGTCACTTATGTTAACCCCTAACAAAATGGAACCCACCAGCCATGAAGGAAGGGCTCTCATGCACATATGTCTATGATTAGAATGATTGTAAAGACTCCCTGAAAACCACAACAATTTCAAAAATTTCAGATAAGCCTCTTGCACAAGAACGTTTGGCTAACAATGGCTGCCTCCACCAGTGAGTGGATGCCAACTATTGCAGCAGGCCTCTGTAGCCAATGGTCCTTGTTTCAAAGCAGCTCTCGTGAACTTTTCCTTTTGTCTTTAAAAGGAAAAGTTGTATACAAAACTTTTTTAATGTCATATTATTTTTAAACTTTGCTTCTATCTCATATGGCTATGATAGTTCTCTACAGTCTCTGAGCTGGCAAGTTGCTGATCTTTTTTTTTTTTTTTTTTGATAGAGACGTGATTTCGCCATGTTGGTCAGGCTGGTCTTGAACTCCTGACCTCAGGTGATCCACCTGCCTCAGCCTCCCAAAGTCCTGGGATTACAGGCGTGAGCCACCGCACCTGGCCATGGTTGCGGATCTTTTAAGGTTTCTTTCCCTACCCAATCCCCACTGTTTGGTAAGGTTTCTAGAAGGTCTGTTGGGTGTACATACTACAGCTTAATGGCTTACAATGTACTCTCCTTTGATGTCTCTTTGAGGACAATTGGGAGAAAGAGAAATCAATAGTGCAACTGTTTTGATACTGAAAACCGATGAGTGTCTTTTTGAAATAAAGAACCAGGCTGGGCATGGTGGCTCATGCCTGCAATCCCTGCACTTTGGGAGGCCAAGGCAGGTGAATCACTTGAGGCCAGGAGTTTGAGACCAGTCTGGCCAACATGGTAAAACCCCATTTCTATTTTTGTGTTTTTTTTTTTTTTTTTGCGACAGAGTCTTGCTCTGTTGCCCAGGCTGGAGTATACTGGTACCATCTCGGCTCACTGCAACCTCTGACTCCTGAGTTCAAGCAAGTCTCCTGCCTCAGCCTCCTGAGTAGGTGAGACTACAGGCATATACCACTACACCCGGCTAATTTTTTTGTATTTTTATTAGAGACGGGGTTTCACTGTGTTAACCAGGATGGTCACGATCTCCTCAATCTCCTGACCTCGTGATCCTCTCACCTCGGCCTCCCAAAGTGTTGGGATTACAGGCGTCAGCCACCGTGCCCAGCCAAAAACCCCATTTCTACTGAAAACAAACAAACAAACGAAAAACAAATAAATTGGCTGGCTGGCTGTGACAGAAGTTTCCTGAACTTTTCCTTTTGTCTTTAAACCCCTTTGGATATGCTTGGGTTCACCATAGCACATATATCCCAGATTGCAACCTCCTGCTGTTCCCAAACAAACTCTTTGTTTTAGGTAACACAATATATCTGAAGTTCATCCAGCTTTTTGAATGTATCAGTTGCTTGTCCTGGAGAGCAATTGTTCTGGAGAACAGGTGTGTCTCCTGTTACTTTAAGTAGACATCCCTTTTTATTGCTGAATAGGGTTCCACTGTATAGCTCAACTAGTTTATCCGTTCCTCAATGGGGGAACATTTGGAGTTTCTAGTTTTTCAGGATTATAATTGAAGCTGATATGAACATCTGCATATGTTTTTTGGTTCAATATAGGCTTTTGTTTCACTTGAGTAAATGCCAAGGGGATTTCTGGGTGGTTTGCTAAGTGTATGCTTATCTTTGTAAGAAACTGTCAAAGTGTTTTCCAGAGAAGTTGAACCATTTGGCCTTCCCACCAGCAGCATGTGAGAGTTTCTATTGCTTGACCTCCTCACCAGCTCTGTACAGGTCAGGGTTTGTTTGCTTGTTTGTCTGGGTTTTGTTTGTTTGTTTGTTTGTTTTTGGAGGGACTGGTTCTTTTTCTTTTTCTTTTCTTTTTTTTTTTTTTGTTTGAGACAGGTCTTGCTCTGTCACCCAGGCTGGAGGGCAGTGCTGTTATCTTGGCTCACTGTAACCTCAGCCTCCCAGGTTCAAGCAATTCTCCTGCCTCAGCCTTCTGAGTAGCTGGGACTACAGGTATGTGCCACCATGCCTGGCCAATTTATTTGTATTTTTTTTTTTAGTAGAGACGGGGTTTCACCATATTGGCCAGGCTGGTCTCGAACTCCTGACCTCGTGATCTACCTGCCTCGGCCTCCCAAACTGCTGGGATTACAGGCATGAGCCACCGCCCCCAACCAAGGCTCAATTTTCAATAACCTTCATACCTCTCCAGCTCTCATCAGTGGCTTTTTCTGCTTCTTCCAGCTTTTGCAAGGCAGTGGCCAGGTGGGCCTGAGCCCGGTCTAGCTCCTCTTCAACCAGCTGGATCCTACAGTTCAAGGAGGCCACCTCGGCCTGAGCCTGTTCCGGGCTCACCTTGTTCCCTCTGCTCCCTGCTGGAGGCGCTCGGCTCTCTCCTCTGCCTGCCGCTGCTAAACCTGGCTCTTGCGCTTCACTGCCTCAGTGGTGGCGGTCCCAGCCATGGTGCCCACCCAGCCCCCGCTTGCACTCCAGATCCTGCCTCTCCACTCAGCACTGCAGCCGTTTCTCCTACTGTCAGTATTTTCCCCTGCATCCCAATAGGTCGCCTCAGTTTTAACAGTCAGGTCAGTTGGGTCATGCCACTTCTTTGCTTCCACTTTCCAATGGCTCCTATCATGCTTAGAATAAAACCCGAATCCTTATATGGTGCATAGGGTTGACCAGCTCCTGACGGCCCCCCAGCCTCTTCTACTCTCCCACTCCAGCCATCCTGGTCTCCCTGCTGTTGCTTAGAGATGCCCAGATGCCCACTTCGCAGCCTATGACCTTGCAGCTTCCCTGTCTGGAATGCTTATTCCTCAAGTTTTCGCAGGGGCCACCTCAGGAAAAGGTGGTACCTCAAAGCCATCTCTGCAGAAGGGTCTTTGCTGGCTTCTCCACCTAATACCGCCTGCACCTCCACCCCCATCTTCAAAGAACTCCCCATCCTGTGGCCTGGTTTTATTTTCTTCATTATTATCTCTCATCACTATGTGAAATTATCTTAGCTATTTATTATCTTAAATTTCTCTGACCTCATTAAAACATTTGCTTTAATTGAAGTATAATGTTAAGTGTATACCTCAATGACTTTTTGTTTTTGAGATGGAGTTTCACTCTTGTTGCCCAGGCTGGAGTGCACTGGTGCAATCTCGGTTCACTGCAACCTCCTCCTCCTAGGTTCAAGCGATTCTCCTGCCTCAGCCTCCCAAGTACCTGAGATTACAGGCATGTGCCACCATGCCCAGCTAATTTTTTTTGTATTTAGTAGTGACAGATTTTCACCATGTTGGTCAGGCTGGTTTCAAACTCCTGATCTCAGGTGATCCACCTGCTTTGGCCTCCCAAAGTGCTGGGATTACAGGTGTGAGCCACCGTGCCCAGTTCAGTGACTTTTTACATATCTTTGCTTGTAACTGTTCCCCATATCTGGACATAGAAGATTCCCAAACACCCCAAAAAGCTCCCCTGTGCCTCTTCTTCCCAAATGTAGCCACTATTCTCATTTCTATTTGGTTTCTATCATAGATTAGTTTTGCCTGCCTTTGAGCTTCATGTAAGTGGAATCGTCTAATCTGGACTTTTTTGCACAAATTCTTTCTTTCATCATTGTCTGTGAGATACAACCACGTTTTTGTGCATGTGGATAAATGCAACAGCATTTTGTTCTTTTTGTATTGCTGTGCCATGGATTACTGCATAGCAATACACCATTGCATAGTAGTGTTCTGTTGTGTCAATATAATATAACACAGTTCATTTATTCATTCTTCTGCTGGCAGACCGTGGGTTGCTCCTGACTGGTTGCTGTTGAATAATGCTGCTATGAACATTTTTATGCATGTCTTTCCATGGAGAGATGCACTCATTTATTTTGGATCTATTCCTGAAAGTAGAATTGCTAGATCATTGAGTGGGCCTATGTTTATCAATTATTTATTCTTTTACTTCTTTATATTATTTTTCTCTTCCTGGACTATAACTTCCATGAAGGTAGGAAACAAGCCTGTCTTGTTCATTATTGTATTCCCAGTGTGTAGCACAGTGCCCAGCACATAGTAGATGCTCAATAAATATTTGTTAAATAAATCAACAAACTTAAGCTACTGTCAGCTCCAAGTAAGTTATGACAAAGAACCCAGGACTAGATACAAATCCTCCTGACATTCGCCCTTCATAAGCTGATATTTGAGAGCCTAGCTGACTCAGAGGGAGGCAGAGCTACAGGTGCTGGGTTATTCAGCATCCTGTTATTCTTTGAAGTGGCTCCCTCTCCCTCTCTTGGTCTACATTGTCACAGCTTGAAATATTCTTTTGATTATGAGAACATTTCCCATTAAGTGTGCATCTCCAGCTCCCCTCCCCCTAGTATTTATGAGCTCATAACTCTAGGATCTGTCACAATCAGTGTTGCAAAAGTGTATCTGAATGTAATGAAACAATTCGATGAGAAACGAGAAACGTGGTGGGGAGACAGTTGGAATTTTCTCCTGCCTTACAAACCATCCCCAGGGGACGAGTGTATATAAATCAACACCTCCCTTAATTAAGTAAAACATTTTAGGGAAAAAACAAATTAATTACCACTTCATGGCACCACCCCAGCTGATTACCCAAATGGTACACATTCCATAAACCTCACTTGAATTCAGAACTAATTATCACTCTTTTGGTTTGTTTCTGCTTCCCAATCTACAAAGATCTGTATTAAAAGTGGGTAGTGTGGTATGGCTTTTTCACTCTACTTTGAGGATGATATAAGCTGTCAAAAAATCAAGAATTAAGTCTTTTTTAAAAAAAAAAAAAAGCTGAAAATGCAGGGAATGTAGAATATGGAACATTCAGGGTAGGAAATAAAAATCACCTTGGGGTGTTGCTGGGGTTGTGGGGAGAAGCCTATAGGGTGCAGGATGTGTGGGGTCTTGGCCTGGCTGAGTCCCTGACTTGATGTGTAATGTTGACCATGAACTGGACATCTCTGGTCTCTATCTGGGGACTGTTGTCCATTACCTGCCTGGCCTCCAGGGGGAGCCCTTGGTCCCATTAGGAAGTGAGAATGCTGTCATCTCTGAGCCTTCATTATCCGTCCAGCCTGGCCTGATGTCCTTCCTAATTATCCTTCCTGCTGGCTCTGGCCTCCCCCTTGCCCTGTGGGCCTGACCAATTCTCATCTTTTGATCCTTCAGGGCCCCGTGGCCAGGGTAGCTGCTGACTAATCACTTCTGTTCCCAGTCCGTCCAGCTGCCTTCTGATTGGTCCACTCCCCCAGTGCAGCAGGCTGCCCAGGCCTGGCCTTGGCTCTTTTGGGCTATGTGTGGGAGTGGGGGTCTCAATGGCATCAAGCACAGTTGGCCTTGGTAGCTCCCTCCAGCTGTAAGCCTTGTAAATCCAGAGTCCAGTGCCAGCCAAGCCAAGGCCTCACCTTCCCTTGCTTCTGCCAGTTGCCCCACCTGGGAGGCTGTGTACACACTATAAACGCTCAGTCAGTTCTGAGTCACTATCTGAATTTTTGTTTGGTTTTGTTTTTGTTCTGTTTTTGTTTTTGAGACGGAATCTCGCCCTGTTGCCCAGGGTGGAGTGCAATGGCTTGATCTTGGCTCACTGCAACCTCCACCTCCAGGGTTCAAACGATTCTCCTGCTTTAGCCTCCCAAGTAGCTGAGATTACAGGCATCCACCACCATGCCTGGCTAATTTTTGTATTTTTAGTAGAGATGGGGTTTTACCATGTTGCCCAGGCTGGTCTCAAACTCCTGACCTCGTGATCCACCCACCTTGGCCTCCCAAAATGCTGGGATTACAGGCGTGAGCCACTGCGCCTGGCCCACTACCTGAATTTTAATGAAAGACATGGATAGCCAGAAAGAAACAGTCCATCCAACTCTTTAAAACATTTTCGAGGCATGAATTGCACATAGTAAAGTGCATAAGTTATATATGTACAACTCAGTGAATCTTTACTTTGTGTACATCTGTGTAATTCCAACCCAGGTCAAGACACAGGTCATTCCACCTCCTACAATGTTCCCTTCTAGTCAATGCTCCTCAAAAATAACCATGATCTTGACTTCTATCACCATAGATTGGTTTTGCCTGTTTTTGCATTTCATATAAATGGAATCATCTGGTATCTAGCTTTCTGTGTCTGGCTTGTTTTACTCATTCACTGTGTGTATGAGATTCATTCTTGTTGCAGATAGCAGTAATTCTTGAACTCTTTTTTAGACTGAAGTTTTAAAAAGTGATTACTCGGGTGATTACTTGTTGTTGGTATCTCGCTTGACAGTATGTTGTCCTTTTAAAAAATAACCACATGCCAAGATATCTGTGGGCCTAATACTGTCATTACCATATGTACAAAAAGAATAATTTAGCTCCTGCGAGCACTCGAGTGCATTCAAGTTCCAAATGGAGCAGGGATGAATTTGATTAGGAAGGTGTCTGACTACAGCCCTCCCTTCTTGAGAACCTTCCAGGGCATTTTCTTATTGCTTTAACTCCCATTTGCAAAGTGCTGTGGTTTCAGTATTTGTCCCCTCCAAAACTCATGTTGAAATTTAATCATCAATGTGGCAATATTGAGAGGTAGGGCCTCTAAGAGGTGATTGGGTCATGAGGGCTCTGCCCTTGTGAATGGATTAATCTATCCATGGGTTCGTGGGTTAGTGGATTACAGAGTTATCATGGGAGTAAGACTGGTGGCTTTATGAGAAGAGGAAGAGAGGGGTGAGTGTGGTGGCTTGCATCTGTAATCCCAGTACTTTGGGAGGCCGAGGATAGAGGATTGCTTGAGCCTAGGATTTTGAGACCAGCCTGGGCAACATAGTGCGACTTCATCTCTAATTTTCTTTTTCTTCTTCTTTTTTTTTTTTTTTTTGAGACAGAGTCTCCCTGTTGCCCAGACTGGAGTGAAATGGCATGATCTTGGCTCACTACAACCTCCACCTTCTGGGTTCAAGTGATTCTCCTGCCTCAGCCTCCTGAGTAGCTGGGATTATAGGCGCCTGCCACCACGCCCTGCTAATTTTTTGTATGTTTAGTAAAAACGGGGTTTCATCATGTTGGCCAGGCTTGTCTCAAACTCCTGACCTCGAGATCTGCCCATCTTGGCCTCCTAAAATGTTGGAATTACAGGCGTGAGCCACCATGCCCAGCCCTCAGCTCTAATTTAGAAAGAGAGACTTAAGCTATCACGCTCAGCCCCCTCCCCATGTGTGATGCCCTGCCCTGCCTTGGGACACCGCAGAGAGTCCCCACTAGCAAGAAGTTTGTCGGTAGATGCAGGCCCTTAACCTTGGCCTGCCCAGCCTCCATACCTGTAAGAAGTCAATTCCTTTTCTTTGCAAATTACTCCGTTTCAGGTATTCTGTGATAAGCAAGAGAAAACGAACTAAGACATTGGGTTACTAGAGAGGTTTAGTATCTTTTCTTAGGGTCATTTGTTACCTGTGTAACAGGTAAGTCCTGCTGTGATCCTCTCTGAGGACTCCGGGGAGGACGTGGGGAAGTTGGAGTCTGCTCCCTCCAGGTCATGTGTGAGTGAGAGGGTGGGAATAATCTGGATATACCCTTTTGTCTCCCAAAAGGCCAGTCACCCCCAAACCCAGAGAAAATCAGTGCTGGGGCAGGTGGGGGAAGAGTCAGGCTCCACTGTCTCTTGGGCTAGACTCAGGAATGTCTGTCCCCATGAAACCCCCAGCTCCAATCCCTGCCTTCAGTCCTGAGAGCTTGTTAGCAAGAGGCTCTGATCCAGCAGGTCTGGGGTGGATCCAGGAATTTTATATTTTAAAGCTCCCCAAGTGATTCCAGGGAGTGGTGTGGAGCCATACTGCTTGCATTTGAACTCCAGCTCTGCCTGTTATCACTGTGACCTCAGGCAAGTAACTTTGCCCCTGTTACCTTCATTTCCTCATTTGTACAATGGGGATTATAAATATGTTGGAAGAATAAAATGACTCAATGCACTTATGCTTAAAAAGCACTTAGAATAGTGCCTGGCACAGAGTAAGCACTCGAAAAGGGTTGGCCACCACCACCATCATCATCATCATTATCACCATCATCATCATCCACGCAGCACTAATGCTTTACTAGTGCTTTCACTTTACACACAGAAACTGAGAACCACAGAGGGGTGTGGACATATCCAAGGTCACACAGCAAGACACAGGTGGTACAGGGACCAGAAGGCCAGCTCCCTCTCCCCTTGGGACTATGTTCTCACCCATGTGGCTGGCTAGCCATCCTACCCAATGTCCCATTCCCATGCTGAGGGACAGGGTGGGAAAGATAGACTGCAGAGTGGGGACTTTCTGAGGGATTATATTAGGTTGGTGCCAAAGTAATCACGGTTTTTGTTTCTGCCATTACTTTTAATGGCAAAAACGGTGATTACTTTGGCACCAACCTAATAGAACTGGAAGTGTTGGCATTTGCCTTTCACCCACCATAGCAAGTCTCTGTCCTCTCCTCATCCTCGAAGGGACCAGCCAGGCCCTCTTTCCTACGTTTGGAGTAAAAGGAGCTGGAAAGACCTGAGTCACTTCTAGATTTCTAAAGTTAGCACAAATATCATGTCACCAATTATCAAATCCCACCAATTCTACCTCTACAACGTCTTTTGTACCCAAGCCCATCATCGCCTGCACCTAGGCAACTGCACCAGCCCCTCCCTGGCCTCCCTGCTGCCAGTCTGGCTGTTTCACTTCATTCTACACACGACCCTCCCCACTACCCCTTGGAGGGATTGTTTAAACCCCTCCCCCATGTATGAGTGGATAAAAATGTGATATTTACGTACAATGGAACATTATTCAGCCTTTGTTTTATTTGACCCAGGCTGGAGGACAGTGGCACAGTCCCAGCCCATCACAGCCTCAACCTTCTGGGCTGAGGTGAACCTCCCACCTCAGCCTTTCGAGTAGGTGGGACTACAGGCATATACCACTAAGTGCAAATATCTTTTTTTTGTTTTTGTTTTTTGTAGAGACAGGGTTTCACCATGTTGCTCAGACTGGTCTTGAACTCCTGGGCTCAAGCGATCCTCCTGTCTAGAGTTCCCAAAGTGCTGGGATTGTAGACATGAGCCCCCACCTTGGGCCTATATTTTTGTTTGAGCAGGGTCTCACTCTGGCACCCAGGCTGGTGTGTAGTGGTGCAATGATAGCTCACTGCAGCCTCGACCTCCTGGGTTCAAATGATTCTTCCACGTCAGCCTCCCAAGTAGCTGGCAGCACAGGTGCACTCCACCACACCCAGCTAATTTTTTACTTTTTTATAGAGATGAGGATCTCACTATGTTGCCCAGGCTTGTCTCAAACTTCTGACCTCAAGTCATCCTCCTGCCTCAGCTTCCCAAAGTGCTGAGATTATGGGTATGAGCCACCACGGCTGGCTATTCAGCCTTTTAAAAGAAAGAAATCTTGTCTTATGTCGCAACGTGCATGAACCTTGAGGGCGTCATGCTGAGTGAATAGGCCAGCCACCTACATGAGGGACCTCAAATAGTCAGACTCCTAGAAACAGAAAATAGAATGGTGGCTACCCAGAACTGGGGAAATGGGAAGTTGTTCAATGGGAGAGTTTCAGTTTTGCAAGATGGAAAAGTTGTAGAGATCTGTTGCACAAAAAGGCAAATACACTTAATGCTACTGAACCGTACACTAAAAAATGGTTAAGATGGTAAATTTTATGTGTTTTTTTCTTTCTTTCTTTTTTTTTTTTTTTTTGTATTTTTAGTAGAGACAGGGTTTCGCCATGTTGTCCAGGCTGGTCTCAAACTCCTGACCTCAGGTGATCCGCCTGCCTCAGCCTCCCAAAGTGCTGGGATTTTAGGCATGAGCCACCCGCACCCAGCATGTTATATGTTTTTTTTTTTTTTTTTTTTACCACAATTAAAAAGTAAAATAAAAACAAACCCTCCAAGGCTCCCCATCACCTTTAGGATGAACCCAGATCCCTTGCCTGGCCGTGGAGACCCTCTGCACTGTTGCCACCCTCCCACCAGGCCCCTCAAGCTGCCATGTCCTCAGCCCATGGAGCTCTCCAGCTTTTCCTCAACCCGGCTCACATTTACTCACCAATAAGTTTCTCCCTGGCAGCTTTCCATCTGGAATGTTCTTCCCTCAACTTGTCAATCTTTTGAAATTCTCATCATCCTTTGAGAATGAGCTGCAATGCATCCTCCTCTGTGAAATCTTCTCTTAACCCTCTCCTTCAGGAAGAATTAATGCCCAAAATGTGCCCCTGCTTTTTTTTTTTTTAAGATGGGGTCTCACTCAGTTGCCCAAGCTGGAGTGCAGTGGTGTGATCACAGCTCACTGCAGCCTTGACCTCCAGGGCTCAAGTGATTCTTCTACCTCAGTCTCCCCAGTAGCTGGGACTACAGGTGCATACCATCACTCCAGGCACATTTTTGTAAATTTTTTGGTAGAGATGGGGTTTTGCCATGGTGTCCAGGCTGGTCTCAAACTCCTAAGCTCAAGTGATCTGTCCACCTCGGCCTCCCAAAGTGGTGGGATTATAGGTATGAGCCACTGCGCCTGGTCCCCTATAACTTTTTACATCACCACCACC
This sequence comes from Cacajao melanocephalus, assembly GCA_963573385.1. Lineage (NCBI taxonomy): Eukaryota > Metazoa > Chordata > Mammalia > Primates > Pitheciidae > Cacajao > Cacajao melanocephalus. The sequence goes on along the minus strand of CAUYLG010065410.1, from coordinate 25,207 downwards.
ACCACTGCCTCAGCTACCATTGAATGAGGGCTTCTACTATATGCTGAGTACGATGGCAAACAAGCTATATGCATCAGTGGCTCATTTAATGTTCATGAAAACTGACACCATCCCCATTTTACAGATGAGAAAACTGAGGCCCAGAGAGGGAATGTATCATACCCAAGATCACACAGCTAGTAAGTTGTGCCACTGAGACGTAAATCTTCCTAATTCCAGAGAAAAAGCTTCTGACCACTCAGTTCTGCTCCCCCACACACCTGAATAGTTGCCTTGTCTGTATAATTATTTGTTTTTCTGCCTGCCCAATTGGGGGAGGGCTGTGCCTTAGCCCTCCTGCCTCTGATGCCCCATGCGTGGCCCAGGGCCTGGCACAAAGCAGCTGCTCATTTTGTGGGACTTGTTTTGTACACCCTGGAGTAAATCAGTGTCAGTGGCCAGCTTCTCTAATTCCACCACTTCTGTTTCCCCTCCAGGAATTGGCAGGTTGGTAATCGCAAAAGAAACATCCCCCAGCCGATCAATAAATAATAATGTTGGAGAATTTAAAATAAGAATCTGGATTATTAAAGTTACAAATCTTTGGTCTTTATACCTTTAATAAAACATGCGTCTATTAATAATGAATACTGGTTCTGCCCTGCTTAGGCTGAAAGGGAGAAAAAAACCACCAGTCAAAAGATGCTAATATTTTTTCTCCTTACCTGGTTTGGCTGCCAAGATGCTGCGTCCCTGACAAATTGCTCATCATTTTAAAAGGTTTAAAAAGTTTAACTGCACAAAAGGGAAATTGAAGATGGGTTGTTCAGCCTTGTGAGGAGAGATCGTCTCTTCTTGAGACATTCTCGCTCTTTGGTTTTGGTGGGCCTACCTCCTGCTGGTCCTTCTCCTTGACCTCTGGTTGTCTTTCTCAGGCACCTCATTTTTTGGTCAAACTCTATCGTGGGTTCCCTCCCCTCCCCTCCTCTTCTTTCTCTTCCCCTCCCCTTCCCTTTCCACTTAACTCCCTTACGCTGAGTGACCTCGTCCACTCCCGTGACCACCAGTCATCATCTTTTGCATGAGGGAAGTCACTCAGTAGGAGAGATGATCAGAGCAGTCAAGAGCAGGTCAGACCATTTGGGGCCTTATAGGCCAGGATGAACTTGGGCTTTTACTTCAAGAACCCTGGTGCCACTGAAGGAGCAGAGGAGAACATGCTGTGACTATGGCTTGAAACAAATCTCTTTGGAGATTTGTGATTAAAATAGACTAAAGTGTGACAGGGGCAGAGTTGGGAAAACCAGTTAGGATAATATTGTCATAATCCAGGCAAGAGATGATGGTAGCTTGGAATGGAGTGGAAGCAGTGAGAAGCTGAGGTTGGATACAGGATATATTTTATTTTTAAAAATTTTAATGGAGACAAAATCTCACTCTATCACTCAGGATGAAGTGCAGTGGCATGATCATGGCTCACTGCAGCCTCGAACTCCTGGGCTCAAGTGATCCTCCTGCCTCAGCCTCCCAAGTAGCTGGGACTACAGGCGTGTGCCAATGTCCCCAGCTCCAGGATATATTTTAAAGGTAGAGGTGACAGGATTTGCTGATGAGTTGGAGTGGGTTGTGAAAAAAAGGGAAAGGAGTTATGGATGTCTCCAAGGTTTTTGGTCTGAGCAACTAAAACGTAAGTGTTTTCATTTTCTGAGATGAGGGGGCCTGCAGGTGGAGAAGGTTTGATGATAAGCAGTTGAGTTGGCCGGCCCAGTGGCTCACGCCTGTAATCCCAGCACTTTGGGAGGCCAAGGCAGGCGGATCGTAAGGTCAGGAGATCGAGACTATCCTGGCCAACGTGGTGAAACCCTGTCTCTAAGAAAAATAAAAAAGTTACCTGGGTGTGGTGATGCCCGCCTGTAATCCCACCTACTTGGGAGGCTGAGGCAGGGGAATCGCTTGAACACAGGAGGTGGTGGAGATTGCAGTGAGCTGAGATTGTGCCACTGCTCTCCAGCCTGGTGACAGAGTGAGACTCTTGTCTCAAAAAAAAAAAAAAAATAGAGTTGCATCTTGGATTGTGTTGTTTGAGATCCCTGTTGGATGTCTAAGAAGAGACATCAAATTGGCAATTGGACATACGGGTCCAGAGCTCAGGAGGAAGGTCCAGGTTAGAGATATAAATGTAGGCATCATCATCAAAGACATGGTATTTAAAGTCACGAAGCTAGATGAGATTGCCAGTGGAGGTTGTATGGCAGAGAAGAGCCGGAAAAAGGACTGGACACAGTCACTTCCCTATGTTTAAAGGTTGGAGACATGAGGAAGAATCAACAAAGAAGAATGTGAAGAGGCCAGTGAGCTAGGAGTAAAACCAAGAAAGTAAAGGATCCTAGAAGCCAAACGAAGAAAGGATTTCAAGAAGGGGAAAGTTATTGTGTATGTCAAGTATAGCAGATGAGTTAAATAAGGCGAGGACTGAGGACTGACCTTAGGATCTAGCAACATAGAGGTCATTGGTGACCTTGACGAGAGCATTTAACCTCACTTTGGGCCACTTGATGGTGAAAGTAAAAAAAGCCGGTAGATTCCAGAAAGCCAGTAGATTCCATAACTCTCATTATTGTCCTGAAGGAAATCTACCAATTGTTCAAGACACCCCAACTCATCCTGGGAGTTTGTCATTTGAATTCTTCAAAGGAGGCACTGAGTACTACAGCTGACCCTTGAACAGTACAAGTTTGAAAATCCCTCTTAGATGTGGATTTTTTTCTACCAAATGCAGATTGAAAATACAGTATTCACAGGATGCCAAATATGCATATATGCAGGGCTGACTTTTCCTATATGGGTTCCTCAGGGTTGACTTCAGGACTTGAGTTTGTGTGGATTTTGGTTTACGCAAGGGAGGGACCGTGTCTTAGAACTAGTTTCCCTCGCGTATACTGAGGGACGATTGCATAATGACTATTGTCAGCAAGAGTTTTATAGCAGAGCCATAGGTCAACATTGTACTCCCAGGTAATAAGTGGTGCTGCGGGAAGCATGGAGTGGGAGAGATTGTCATGTTTACTGAATATTTATCACTCACTGATGCATGGAGTGTTCCATCCAGTTTGAGACTCTGTGTCCTGGAGAAGACAATAGCCAGGTGCCACTGTCATGGAGACCAAGAGTTAGTGGCCTATGTGGAGAGCCACAAGGCCACCCTGTTACATAGCTCCAGGCAACATGCTGACATCATGGTCTATGTGAAACCAGCTCCCTGGAGGTGTGCAGTGCACAAACTGCACAGCTGCAGGAAACAGGCCCGATGTGACAAGAGGCAGCTAAGGGTATCCCCAGAACTCCCGGAGGGATATCGGGACACTGTTGTCCAAAGAAGGGAGAGTGAGTGATGAAGGCAAAAGAAAAGATGCTCACATCCTAGCACGAAGGACAAATTCCAGATGGAAATAAGGCACACACTCTCTTTATTCTTTAATCCCCCAAATTTCAAAAGGAATTTATTGTTTTCCCCCGCCATCAAATCTGTGACTTGTTTTAGGAAAAGGGCAAGGTATGTGTGTGTGTGTGTGTGTTGGGGTGCGGCATTTTAGGAAAGAGAAATATTAATAGCATGTACAAATTCTAGCATGTACTTTCAGTAAAACAAAACTTTTTCTTTTTTCTGTTTTTATGACTTTCTCTTCCTCTCTCTTTCTCTCTTACACCCATTGGCGGACACACCTTGTAACCATTAAAACTCTTGTTTGCAAGTGACGGAAAACTCATCTCAAAAATGGCTTAAACAAAGGGAATTTATTGGCTCATGCAATTGCAAAGTTCAAGGGTAAATTTAAGATGTGGCTAAACCCAGGAGCCCGGACAATAGTACCACAACCTGGTCTTTCTCCATCGGCCTTGCTGCGTGCTGGATGAGCATTCACACTTCACTTGTTGCCAGGATGGCTGCCAGTGATGCTGGCTCTAAGTGATTTGCATCTCAATGGAAGTGAATAGAGAGCCTCTCTCTCCATTTTGGCCCATTGGCTCTGGCTAGGTCAGGTGATCATCCTTGCGATGCTCTCGTGGGCTACAGCTGAGAAACTGTGCCAAACCCCTACCACCAGAGGTAGAGTCAACTCTGTCTAAAGCTAGGGATTGAGAACTGGGAGAGAGTGATCCGCTGAAGGAAAAATTTGCTACTGAAGAAGGGTGAATCCAAGTGCATGGCTCATGCCTGCAGTCTCAGCACTTTGGGAGGCTGAGCAGAAGGATCACTTAAGGCCAGGAGTTCAAGACCAGCCTGGGCAACAAAAGGAGACCCTGTCTCTACAAAAAATTTAAAAATTATCCGGGCATAGTGGTGTGTGCCTGTAGTCCCAGCTACTAGAGAGGCTGAGGTGGGAGGATCGCTTGAGCCCAGGAGGTTGAGGCTGCAGTGAGCTATGATTGTGCCACTGCACTCCAGCCTGGCAACAGGGCAAGACCCTGTCTCTAAAAAAGTTATAAAAAAAGGCCGGGCATGGTGGCTCACGTCTGTAATCCCAGCACTTTGGAAAGCCAAGGCAGGTGGATGACCTGAGGTCAGGAGTTCAAGACCAACCTGGCCAACATGGTGAAACCCCATCACTACTAAAAATACAAAAATTACCTGGGCCTGGTGGCAGGCACCTGTAATCCCAGTCATTCAGGAGGCTGAAGCAGAAGAATCACTTGAAACGGGGAGGTGGAGGTCGCAGCAAGCTGAGATTGTGCCACCGCACTCCAGCCTGGGCAACAGAGCAAGACTTGTCTCAAAAAAAAAAAAAAACCACAAAAAAAAAAAAACGGTAAAAAGAAGAAGAGTGAATGGCCCTTTGGCCACAAAAGCCTACTTCCAACTACATGGAGTGAGATGCTGAGGATCTCACTGAGATACTGGATTCCTACCTATTGTAGGGAAACTTCAGTCTGAATAATTGAATGGCCCTCAGTGCAGGGGTACCTACAGGTGATCTGAGTTCTGAAGCACAAGAAAGTAGAAGGCCAGGAAATGCGGCTGGTCTAGGGCTCAACAGTCATCCAGCCTTTCCACTGGACAGATGAGGAAACAGACAGACCATAGAGGGTGAGAGACTTGTCTGATTAAGTCAAGTCAGAGCTGGGACCCAAATCCCAGTGATGTGAAAGCCAGAGCCAGGCTCTGTCTGTGGGTCTGGCAGCTGCCACATTCATTAGCTCCCTGATATCTCCTTGTTTCCTTGTATATTTTTACAAGGTTGTTAATTACCAGCCATAAAGCTTGGCAAACATTTTGATAGGCTTTAAAGGCTCATGAAAACAGCATTACATTTTAAGGCATGGTTTCCTTATTAATCTAATTAACTGTCAGCCTTACATCCTGCTGGTTTCCAGATGAAGCAAGCTATGCCTTTCAGCTTCCAATTCAGACCCAGTGGACAAAGCTTGGGGCTGTCACCATCACAATCTCTGAGCCAGGAAAGCAACCCACACAGGCCCAAGGTGTGGATTGCTGAAGCGGTGTCTAGATGCTCAGCATCGTGTCGATTTACATCCCAGGATGATCTATCTCTAGAACAAAGACTCGATGGTTTGGGAATAGCCCGGATTAAAGCAAGCATGTGGATGCCTCAGCTCAGGACCCTCCAGGCCAAGGTGCAGACACTTTTGGGTAAGCTTCCCCAGTGAGGCTCTCTTTCCAGACCTCTGTACTCACTCACAGCCCTGGCCCTGGGACCCTGCTCTCCTGTAGCAGCTGATCGGACTGAGGTGGACACCTGACCCAAACAAGGCTCAGTCACCTCTGACCTGTAGCATGGCCTGAAAAGAGGAGCTGGGCCAAGTAGAGGCAGGTCTAGAGATGGAGAACTAGAACTAGGAAAGAGTGTATGTTTATGAGGGCAGCCATCACAACATACCACACACTGGGTGGCTTAAACAAGAGAAATTGATCTCTCACAGTTCTGGAGACTAGAAGTCTAAGATCACAGTGCCAGCAAGGTTGGCTTCTCTCTCTTTTTATGTTTTTTGATTCAGGGTCTTGCTCTGTCATCCCTCAACCTTGTCGGGCTCCAGCTATCTTCCTACCTCAGCTTCCTAGGTAGCTGGGACTACAGGCATGTGCCATCATGCTTGGCCAATTTTTTTTTTTTTTTGAGATGGAGTCTTGTTCTGTCACTCAGGCTGGAGTGCAGTGGTGTGATCTCAGCTTACTGTAACCTCGCCTCCTGGGTTCAAGCAATTCTCCTGCCTCAGACTCCCAAGTAGCTGGGACTCCAGGAATGCACCACCATGCCCAGCTAATTTTTGTATTTTTAGTAGAGATGGGATTTCACCATATTGGCCAGGCTGGTCTTGAACTCTTGACCTCAAGTGATCCGCCCACCTTGGCCTCCCAGAGGGCTGGGATTACAGGCGTAAGCCACTGTGCCTGACCCCGTTTTTTAAATTTTTGTAGAAATGGGGGTCTCCCTGTGTTGCCTGGGCTGGTCTCAAACTCCTGGGCTCAAGCAATCCTCTTGCCTCAGCCTCCCAAAGTGCTGGGATGACAAGCGTGAGCCACTGTGCCCAAGGCTGGCCTCTCTTGGGGCCTTCCTCCTTGGCTTGCAAATGGCCACCTTCTCATTGCATCCTCATGGGGTCTTTCCTCTGTGTGCACATCCCTGGTGTCTCTCTTGTGTGTCCAAATTTTCTCTTCTCACAAGGAGAGTAAGCTCTGATTATGGCTGAAATTTTGAGACGAAATTTCACTCTTGTCGCCAGGATTGGAGTGCAGTGGTGTGATCTCGGCTTATTGACTACATCCTCTGCCTCCCAGGTTCAAACCATTCTCCTGCCTCAGCTTCCTGAGTAGCTGGGATTACAGGTACACGCCACCATCAGGCTAATACAATCCCCTCTTTAAAGGCCGTGTGTCCAAATACTGTCACATTTGGAGGTACTGGGGATTCGGGCTTCACTATATGAATTTTAGGGGACACAATTCAGCCCATAACAAAGGGCTTGAGATGAAAATTCACACGGCATCTGAGCTGGGGCAAGGGAGCCGCCGTGGCTGTTGCCCCGCCTATGTCTGCAAGACCCTCAGCTCTACCCACTTAAGGTATAACTGCAAACACCTGCCACTTCCCACCTGAGGGCTTTTATCTGTCTGCTTTCTGCTGAAGGTATGTCCACCTGCATGCAGAGAAAGCCAGCTGGCTAGAGGATTCATGCTCAGGGAGCAGCCCTCCACCAGTGACTGACGGGCTGCTGACCCAGCTCCCTTGCCTGGGGTAGGGCAACTCTGCCCCACCATCTACACTGTCTCCAGCATCCCCTGGCAGGATGGAGCTCCCATTACTCATGGGGTAACTGGCTTGATAATGTGTCTTTCTTTTCTCTGTCTGGCTTTGACACTCCCCTACTTCCTGGGATTACCTCCCAAGTAAACGACTTGCACATGAACCTCTGTCTCAAGGTTGGCTTCTGGGGGAACCCAAACAGTGAGGTGGGATGTGGATATGATGGGGGGATACGGGCAAAGGAAGCTGGCAGGGGCGGGGAGAGAGGGAAACATGGGCTCCAAGAGAGGGAAAGGGTTTCTGGGTTCCTGAGTCTCTAGTTCTGGTCCCTGTGAGCACTGCGCTGTGCCTCTGCCCCGTGGCTCTCCGAGTAGTTATGTAAGTGGGATGTTAGCTGTGCCGAAACCTCAAACTGTTTAGCCTCTTCCCTATCTAGATGCAGCAAATTCTCTTGGACTCACAGATTTTTCCCTCAAATATGAAATTATAAGGCAAGTTGGTGCCTCTTGTTCTGGGGGAAGTTACCCTCAAAGACATTCTGTGGCTACATAAATATGCCCCCCAAAATAAATCCATAGTTTGTAGAGCGAAAATTGAACAAATTTGCATACAGGCCAGGAGCTACCTGGAAGGTCAGGAATTGAGGCCACATGCCCTTTTCTTTTGAGGTAAAACATGATCACAACCTTTCTGGTTAATTGTGATGAGCCTGGCTGGGCGCGGTGGCTCATGCCTGTAATCCCAGCACTTTGGGAGGTTGAGGCAGGTGGATCGCGAGGTCAGGAGTTCAAGATCAGCCTGGCCAAGATGGAGAAACCTGTCTGTACTAAAAATACAAAAATTAGCCGGGCACAGTGGCAGGCGCCTGTAATCCCAGCTACTCGAGAGGCTGAGGCAGAAGAATCGCTTGAACCCAGTGGGGGGAGGTTGCAGTGAGCCGAGATCATGCCACTGCACTCCAGCCTGGGCCACAGAGTGAGGCTCCAACTCAAAAAAATAAAAAATTGTGATGAGCCTGACCAAGGCCCCTGGAGGAAAAGGTGATGTAAAGACTCACGGGGAAAATGACCATACCTGCAGGAGTCTGCACTAATGACCAGTGTTAAATACCAATCTCTTCCATAGTTTCTTCTGGTTATGACTTTAAGTATGTTTTATCATTGTCGGTAGAATTGAAAGTTGTCAAATGATTAACACCAGAAGTTAAGATCTAGAACAACCTGTGGGCTGCAAGCGCCCCAGGACAGCTTTGAATGTGGCCCAACTTTCTTAAGTTGTTACAAGATTTTTTTGTGATATATATAGATATGGTCTTAGCTATTATTAGTGTATTTTATGTGTGGCCCAAGACAATTCTTCTTCTTCCAGTGTGGTCCAGGGAAGCCAAAAGACTAGACACCCTTGATCTAGAAGTTTGGAGTCTCTCAGGAAGCTAAGAATAAGAACTTATAGACACCTGATTCTATAACTCTATGAAACTTCTTAGATTTTTTTGGTCTTAAAATAGTATTGGGCTGGGTACGGTAGCTCAAGCCTGTAATCCCAGCACTTTGGGAGGCTGAGGTGGGTGGATCACCTGAGGTCAGGGGTTCGAGACCAGCCTAACCAACATGGCAAAACCCCATCTCTAGTAAAAATACAAAAATTAGCCAGGCATAGTGGCAGGTGCCTGTAATCCCAGCTAATCAGGAGCCTGAGGAATGAGAATCACTTGAACCTGAGAGGCAAAGGTTACAATGAGCCAAGATTGTGCCACTGCACTCCAGCCTGGGCAACAGAGCCAGACTGTGCCTCAAAATAAATAAATAAATAAATAAAAGTACTGGACTATGGACTATAATCCCTGTTGGCAAGAGAGAGGAAGCAATGGAGCCAGCAGGGTCTAGAGTCAGAGAGGAGTGGTCAGGTTGGTTGGCTTCAGGACTAGAGGAGTTCTTAATAATATAGGGTGCTATAGTTACAGGTGGGGGTGCACCCCAGGTGTTAGCAGGGTCCAAACCTTGGGTCCAGGAGTAGCATGATATGTATGACAATAATAATGGCGAACATGGTAATGGGCATGACCTCTCCTGCTTACAGGTGGGAAGACTTGACTTCTCTCAGCAGGACTGAGTGTCAAGGCCAAGGAGTAAAATTGGACCCTAAAAAAAATGATTCAACAGTCCTATTTGGGTCAGGTGAACTGTTTGGCACCAAGGCCATGGACGCTTTGAGGGTGAAGCCAGGTGGAGTGGGGCTGGCTCTAGGGAAGGGCTAGTTCTGGTGGCCTGAGGCCAAGCAGGACTGAACAGGACTGTCCTTCCAGTAACCTCCATCCTTCCTCATCCAGCATGTCCCCCACCCCCCGCAAACTGTTTGACACTCGCCTGATGGATTTAAATTGATCCCCTCAAAACTGCAAAACGAGGGCCAGTTCTCCCGCCTTTCTGTCCACTCACCTTCAAGAATTTACTGAGCTTGTCTAGGTTAAAATGTTTTATTCAAGCCCAATGCTTGTGGTATCACTGAGGAAGTAAATCCCAAACTAATAGAAGTTGAGTGTAATGTAAAATAGCAATTAATCTCCATCATGAAGAGTAAGAAAAATTAACAAACCACTGTTCAAATATTTATTAGCAGGAGAGACTAGACAGATATTCTTAGTCTATTACTGAGAGCAATTGAAATACAAGGAAACTGGGCTGGGTGCAGTGGTTCATGCCTCTAATACCAGCGCTTTGGGAGGCCAAGATGGGGAGATCACCTGAGGTTGGGAGTTCAAGACCAGCCTGACTGACACGGAGAAACCCCAGCTCTACTAAAAATACAAAATTAGCCAGGTGTAGTGGCACATGCCTGTAATCCCAGCTACCCTGAGAGGCTGATGCAGGAGAATCACTTGAACCTGGGAGGTGGAGGTTGCAGTGAGCCGAGATTGTGCCATTGCACTCCAGTTTAGGTAACAAGAGCAAAACTCCATCTCAAACAAACAAAATAAATACAAGGAAAAATACAAGGAAACTGTCTTGTCCTTAAGTGGGCATGGGGATGGGATGGGCTCAGGAATAATTCCAATGGGTGAGGGGTTCAGTGCCAGCCCAGGTGGGTGGGCTTTGACCTATTAGAGTGGTGAGCAACATCTGGATGCTTCTCCTTTCTTCTTGCTGAAATCAGATTACGGTTGTTCAGCCTGACATGACAGTCACCTTCAACACAGCCAGGAGGGTTCTGGCCCCTACCCTAGCCAAAGCTTAGCCCTGAACCCCAGCCTTGACCCCTCTTATCATTGTCCTGCCTCTATGTTCCCTTCATCTACCTCCTCTTTTTGATGGCCTTGGCAATTCTTTTTTTTTTTTTTTCTTGAGATGGAGTCTCATTTTGTAGCCCAGGCTAGAGTGCAGTGGTATGACCTCAGCTCACTACAACCTCCACCTTCCAGGTTCAAGTGATTCTCCTGCTTCAGCTAGAGAATTAAGTAGCTGGGATTACAGGCGACCGTCACCACGCCCAGCTAATTTTTCACTTTTTATTTTTTTTGCATTTTTAGTAGAGATGGGGTTTCACCACGTTGGCCTGGCTGGTCTCAAACTCCTGACCTCAAGTGATCTGCCCACCTCAGCCTCCCAAAGTGCTGGGATTACAAATGTGAGCCAACACACCCGGCCTAGACAATTCTTAATCACTCTGAATTTTCCCCTACAAATCTTGGGCCACTTCTACAGGATTACCAACCACCTGTCCACCTCCTACCAACACCCCACCTAAGACCTAGATAAAGATGACGATAAAGGCTGGCACCTGGAAAACAAGAGTCCAGGCTTCCTCTCCCAGCTGTGGGAGACGGCTCCAAAGATGGCCACCAACAAGGCCTCCCGTCCCTGGACATGCAGGCTCCCGTCAAGAGGTGGCACCATTTCTCCTCCCTAGAATCTGGGCTGGCCTTGTGACCTGCTTTCACTTGGGCCAGTTCCATGCCTAGCTTGTAAGAGGCCTGGCAGCGTCTGCTCTCTTGGAGCCCTGAGCCACTGAGAGAGAAATCCAACTAACTTGCTGGAGAGAAGCCCAGCCAGGGCCCAGCCAGTCCAGCAACCCCTTGACAACCAAGGCTGTCATGCAGACAGGGTAGAGGAGGGAACACAGAGGCAGGGCAATGGGAGGAGCCATTTAGGGCTGAGGTTCAGGAATGAGCCCCTGGATAGGGAAGGGGCCAGAACCTTCCGATGCGTGTCTTACATGTTCCAGCCCCAGCTGAGCCCCCAGCTGAATGTGGGGGTGATCCCCAAAAACATCCTGTGGGGCAGAACTGCCCAGCTGTGTTTGGACATCCCTTAGAACCATAAGAAATAAGTGTAATGGTTAATACCGAGTGTCAACTTGATTGGATTGAAGGATACAAAGTATTGATCCTGGGTGTGTCTGTGTGGGTGTAGCCAAAGGAGCTTAACATCTGAGTCAGTGGGCTGGGGAAGGCAGACCCACCCTTAATCTGAGTGGGTACCATCTAATCAGCTGCCAGCATGGCTAGAATATAAAGTAAGCATAAAAATGTGAAAAGAGAGACTGGCCTAGCCTTCCATCCTGCATCTTTCTCCCATACTAGATGCTTCCTGCCCTCGAACATCGGACTCCAGGTTCTTCAGTTTTGGAACTCGGACTGGCTGTCTGCTCCTCAGCATTCAGATGGCCTATTGTGGGACCTTGTGATTGTGTGAGTTAATATTTAATAAACTCTCCTTTATATCTATCTATATCTATCTATATATCTGATTATTCTGACCCTCTAGAGGACCCTGACTCATACAATAGCACTTCATCGTTTTAAGCCACTGAGGTTTGGAATGGAGTGGCGTATTAAATAGCAATAGGTAACTGAGACTCCAGCCCTGCTAGGACCAGGGTCTGGCTCCCCGCTGCAATTTTGTATGCTGCAAACTATACCTTGCCAACTTCAGGACCCCCAATTGACACCCATGTGGAGTCTCCTGCTGCTGGCCACTGTCAGGGCTGCTCTGCCCACCGAGCTTCAAGCTGAAGCTCATGCCATTGTTCAACAAACATGGAGTCCCATCTGCTAGTTAAACCAACCCCTGTATTGGTTGCTGAGGATTCAGAGACACACTCCTGGCCTCCACAGAATTCACAGGCCTGAGGGGAGTCAGGCAGGAAGATAACTTGCTAAAAGTCAATGTGCAGAGTGTGAAATAGTAGCAGGAAACAGTCCCAGGCCATTTCAGGAGGTGGGAGTGGCAGCTGTGCCCTATAGGCTTCATGGGGTGGGGTATTGAGTGGTCATCAGGGAGTTCTCTAGGCAGGTTGATTTTGTGCTGTCCCTTGTGAACCTTGTCAAAGCCATTCCCTGTCCTCTGACCTCTGCTTCCCAGCCCTGGGCCTCTGTGCTTCATCCAGGCAGGTTTTGCCCTCACTGGAGCCAGGCTCTGCAGCCAGTGGAGGATTTTAAGCAAAATGACGTGGCTGATGTTAGGTGAGGATTGGGAGGAGCTAGAGATCTGGCCAGAGATAGGGAGCTCAGTGACAAGAGAGGTGCAGGCTTAAGGTAAGAGAATCGTGGTGGAAAGGGGCAAAGATCTCTGCCGAGGATGGAGAGCCTAGGTTCAGAGGAGCCAGGCAACCAGGCCAAGGTGCATGGACCCCCAATCCAGAGCTCATTCCACTGTTGAGGGAATGAAGTGTAATTTTAAAGGTTAAAAGTACAGATAAGTATGTGGAGATAAGTATAAGAATGTTCTTGGCAGCTGTGATTGTGATGTTAAGAAGTTGGAAAGAATCTATCAAGAGGAAAATAATTACATAAATTATGATAATTCTTACAATAGAACATTATCATAGAGCTAAAAGGAATGAACTCAGGCATATGTAACAACGTGAGTAACTCTTGCAAACACACTGTTGCATAAAGAAAAGCTGCATAATGATATATATGGTAAAAAATCCACTGGTTTACTAAAGTATACAAAACAATATTATACATTTTCTATGGGTTCATATAAAATGCATGAATATATTTTTGAAAGGTCTAGAAAGCACTTGCCAAGTTCAATATTTGGAAAGGGGCCATGGACCAGGATTGCAGGAGAAGTGGGCAAAGAAGATTGTGCCGTGTTTATAATTTTTTTTTTTTTTTTGAGATAGAGTCTCGCTGTGTCACCAGGCTGGAGTGCAGTGGCACCATCTTGGCTCACTGCAACCTCTGCCTCCCAGGTTCAAGGGATTCTCGTGCCTCAGCCTCCCAAATAGCTGGGATTACAGGCATGTGCCACCACGCCCGGCTAATTTTTGTATCTTCAGTAGAGACAGGGTTTCACTATGTTAGCCAGGATGATCTTAAACTCCTGATCTTGTAATCCACCCACCTCAGCCTCCCAAAGTGCTGGGATTACAGGCATGAGCCACCATGCCCAGCCTATAATTGTTTTTTAAAGAATGGTTACACTTTACTGACATAAATATAAAGTAAAAATAGAAAACAATGAATTAAGGATTTGATTCATAGGTATTGTTAATCCCCCAAAATAATCAACTCAGACCTTCACCCTCTGATCCCTGGTGGGAGCTGAGCTCTTACTACCAGGCCCTCATTCTGTGGCAGCCTCTGGGTGGCAGGAGTGTCACTGAGGAAAGGAGGGGACGAGGGTGTACTGAACCCCTGTTGTTTGGCATGTTGTTTGCGGGCACATGTCAGATCTTATGTCATTGAATTGTCATAGCTACCCTAAGTGGAGGGGGGTGTGGGGGGTGGTATGACGATTCTTATTGTACAGATGAGCTGTGTACATTTTGGAAATTCGGTCAAATAAATAGTTCAAGCAAGATCACACAGCATGCAAAGTGGAAAAATCTGAACTCAGGTCTGTATTGTCCCAAAAACCATACCCTCTCCTCTGTACCAAGGAGGAACAAGAGGACAGACAGGTATGGAATCACCTGGGAGCTTTCAAAGCACATAGGTGCCCAGACACTGCCCTCAGAAATACTGCTGTAATTGACCTGGGGCAGGGCCTGGGCTTTTTTTTTTTTTTTTTTTTTTTTAAAGCGGTGGCTATGCCCTGCCAGGCTTGAAGACAGCTGCCTTGACTGGAGTCCAGCTCATTCCTCTCAGATCAGTCACCACAGGGTGACTCTTTCCACCGTGCCTCTCATTACTTAAGAGCTGTCCTTTTAGACAATGACTTTGCAAGAAGTAAGTGTTTATTACACTTGGGTACATTTTTAAAAGGTGGCTCACAAAGCCTATCTCAAATTTGGGTTCCCATTTCTCACTGCTTTTTTTATCAGAGAATGTGAGATGGGTTCTTCAAGAAAAAAAATTACCCTAAGAAATAAATAACCACCTTACAGAAGAAGCAGGATCATAAATTTAAAAAAAGAAATTTAAAAAATCAGTCATAATTTTATGTATTTTATTTATTTTTTTGAGACGTCTTGCTCTGTCACCCAGGCTGGAGTGCAGTGGCATGATCCTGGCTCTCTGCAGCCTCCACCTCCTGAATTCAAGCGATTCTCCTGCCTCGGCTTCCCAAGTAGTTGGGATTACAGGTGCTTGCCACCATGCCCAGCTAATTTTCATATTTAGTAGAGATGGGGTTTCACCATGTTGGCCAGGCTGGTCTTGAACTCCTGACCTCAAGTGATCTGCCCGCCTTGGCCTCCCAAAATGCTGGGATTACAGGTGTGAGCCACTACGCCTGGCCTAATTTTATGTATTTTAAAGTCAGCGCTTCCTACACCTCAGGCATCTGGGAGACACCTTCACATTTGCCATGTTTGTGTTACCACTGTTAATTTACTTAGTATTTCACTTTAAATCAACACATATTTCATAAACTTAAAAACTTTTATTTTAAAAGATAACTGTGTATCATCACTAAAAATGAAAAGCAAAAATACTTGTGATAAACACATAACCATACAAATAAAACATGGTTACTTTGTGTCCTACCTAAAATGATCTCATATACCACCATTGATGTGTGTCCTGTATTTTGGGAAATAGTTATAAATACTAAATTGAAAAGACTGAAACTTTAGATAAAATCTTAATGAATCATCTGTCATCTCTCACCTAGATTATTGCCATATTCTTCTGTTCTTCCTGTTTCTAACCTTACCACCCCCATTCCCCAACTATTTTCCTCCCAGCAGACAGAGGTATCTTTTTTTTTCTGAGTCGAAGTTTCAGTCTTGTTGCCCATGCTGGAGTGCAATGGCGCAATCTTGGCTCACTGGAACCTCTGCCTCCTGGGTTCAAGCAATTCTTCTGCCTCAGCCTCCCCAGTAGCTGGAATAGTGCCTGCCACCATGCCCAGCTAATTTTTTTGTATTTTTAGTAGAGACAGAGTTTCACCATGTTGGCCAGGCTGGTTTTGAACTCCTAACCTCAAGTGATTCGCCCACCTTGGCCTCCCAAAGTGCTGGGATTACAGGCGTGAGCCACTGTGCTGGCCCCAGTTCCTATCTGCCTCCTCCCTGCCCCACAACTGAGGCCTCTTGACATCTGCTGCAAGCTCAGCCCTTCTCCAATTACCGTGGAAAAATCCTGCCCTAGGTTGGAGGACTCAATAACTCCAGCCCCACTACAAACTCAATTGAGACCTTCTCACTCATTTCATAGCCTGTCTAGCCTTTCCAGTTAATAACTGTATTCCCCACTCACCAGACTCTAAGGTCTGAGTCCAAGTCATGGTGTCCGAGATCTTAAAAATAGAATAATCAGAATGACCCACTTTGCCAGCTTGAGGGTACAAATAGGGCCACCTTTATTTCAATTTTCCACTCATTCAAATTCTCACATACTTTTATTAATGCAAAGTTCCAAGTCACCCTCTTTAGGTATCCCCGATCCCTGGATTTGCAAAGTCTGGGGAATAACTTGGGCTTAGGGCATCAGCATGGTTCCAACGCCACCCACAGAGAAAACGAGTCTGTCAGTCCACCACCAATAGTCATTGCTCCTCACTGCCACATGGTGTCGCTGTTGAAGACTGATTTTACATAGTCTCATGGTTGCTTGCCCATTGCTGCTAGATGTCCTCCTTGCTGCACAAGTCACAGTAGTGCCCCCTCTTGGTTCTAGCATTTATCACAAATTTAATCACTATTTGTTTACCTGCTTATTGTCTGACTCCTCTATAGGATGTAAGTTCCATGGGTGCAGTTCCTATGCATGCTTTATTCATCACTGCTGAATTTGTAGCAGAATAGGTGCTTAATAAATATTGCTGAAATCAATGAATGAATGAAGAAATGCATGCATGCATGCTTGCATGAATAAATGAAATGTGTCTAAAGCAATGGGGAGACAAGACAGAGAAAGTGGTTTCCAGAGACAGAATCTCAGCCCACCTCTTGAGAGGGAGATGGCAATACTTGTTACATAAATGCTTCTACTTTCCACTCATTTGTCCATGGGGTTGCTAATCAATCACATCGTTCTTTCTTGCTGAGGCTGGAGACAATTTCTAAATCCTCAGTACAGTAGTCCAGCCATCTCTTGTAATGAATTGGAGGAGGCAGACAAAAATGGAAGTTTTTTGTGGTAACAGGAGTTAAGGGAACATTCTCACTGTGGCAGTTTTAACATACAGCCCCTAAATTCTTTGACATTCCTCTTATTGAATGGTGGAATCTCTGACCCTTCCCCTTGAATTTGGGCTCTGTGAATGCTTGACCAACAGATGAGGGCAGAAATTATGTTCTACCAGTTTCCAGGAACAAGCCTTAAGAGCCTGGCAACTTCCTCTTCCTGTCTCTTTAAACATTAATCTTGAAACCTAACTGCCATGCTTTGGGAAGAGGCCCACCTGAGAGAAAACAGCAGCCAGTGTCAGCTTGCCAGCCATGTGTTGCCACCTTGGCAACAGACCCTACCACTTCAGGAGAGACATCCCTGATGACATTACATGAGCAAAGATGACCTGTCCCCACTGAACACTGCCCAGACTGCAGGCTCATGGGAAAATAAATGGTCTCTGTCTTACGCTGCTAAGTTTAGAGTGTTTTGTTATGCAGCAATAGTAACTGGGACACTCACCAAACTTCAGCCTCAACTCTTCTACCATGGCGCGGTCCTTACAATCAAGTTCTGTCTCAGTTTCCCCGGCGTCACATGCCAGGTCCCCTTCTGGGCCTGCAGCTTTTGGAGGAAGCTTACATCCTATCCCATCCATGGCAGGGGATACGAGCTTATTCTGCTCCCTATATTGCCAGTCCTGTAAGGGGATTGTGTAGCCTGCCACCACCACCCACCTGGCCTCTCCAGCAGCCCATGCTGAGACCCTGAATATTTCATGATAGGCTGCAGCTTTTGAGCTTAGGAAGGAACTGTGGGTGTCATTTCGAGCTGGTTCCCATCCCTTTCATTCCCATGCCTGTATTTGTCAATGCTTAGCAGAGGACTCACCCTTGTGCGCTGTTTGGGAAGCTGTGTACTGTGTCCAATTCACTGACCCTTGTTCTCCCTGTTACTCCTCGTGGATGCAGACGCCCTAGACTCAGGGGAACCATCTTCAGAGCCTCTGCTAAGTGGTTCTCAAACATGTTTAGATGCCATTTAGCTGCTTGGATGAGCCAGTGACTGCCTCATTAATCTGACAAACGTTGGAAACAACTTGCTTCCTTCCCTCTTTCTGACATTAGGCACCAGCAGCTTCCTCACCTCTGGTACATTTTGAATTTTAGGAGGCCTGTGGAGCCTGCATTTGGAGATAGAATTCAACTTCCAAATTTATGATGTGAATCTCTCACGTTCTTGTGATCTTGGGCAGGGGATGTCACCTCCTTGATCTTGGGGTTCCACATTTGTTCAGTGGAGATGGTAACAGCCTCAGAAAGCTGCTAGGAGGAGTCAGTGAGACAATGTGTACAACTCACAGCTTAGTGGGGCCTGCCAGCCCCTTGAGATCAGCACAACATGAGTTCAAATCTCCCACTTGCCCTTCTAAGCAAGTTAGTGCTTGTTAGGGCTCAGAATAGTCCTGTTAGAAACACTAGAGAAGCCGGGCTTGGTGACTCACACCCGTCATACCAGCACATTAGGAGGCTTAAGCAAGATCACTTAAGCCTGGGAGGTCAAAGCTGCAGTGAGCTGCGATTATGCCACTGCACTCTAGCCTGGCAGACCAAGCAAGACCCTGTCTTAAAAAAAAAAAAAAAGAAAAGAAAAAAAAGAAAGGGAAAAAGCACTAGAGAAAGTCCTATGAATTTTATGGATCACTTTTGTGTGTCTTCAACTGCAGGCTTCTGAAATGTCGACATTTAATAATAATTATTTTTCTTTTGTAGAGACAGGGTTTCACTATGTTGACCAGGCTGGTCTTGAACTCCTGGATTCAAGTGATCCTCCTGCCTCAGCCTCCCAAATTGCTGGTATGACAGGTGTGAGCCACCACACTTGGCCTGGAGTGTCTGTCTTGAGAGGTGGTGAGGATCAGTGGTAAAAAGTGTGGATTCTAGACCCAGACTTCCCAGGTTTAAATCTCAGCTCCAATATCTACTATTTATGTGATCCTGGGCAAGTGAACCTCTCTGGGCCACAGTTTCCTCATCTGTAAAGTGGAAATGATAGTAATACTTACTTTTTTTTTTTTTTTTTTTGAGAAAGGGTCTGGTTCTCTCACCCAGGCTGGAGCGCAGTGGCACAAAAACCAAGGCTCACTGCAGCCATGACTTACCATGCTCAGGTGATCCTCCCACCTCAGCCTCCCAGGTAGCTGGGACTACAGGTGTGCACCACCACTCCTGCCTAATTCTCTCTCTCTTTTTTTTTTTTGGACACATAGGATCTTGTTATGTTGCTAGGGCTGGTCTTGAACTCCTGGGCTCAAGCAATCCTCCCTCCTCAGCCTCCCAAAGTGCTGGGATTACAGATATGAGCTACCATGCCTGGCCAGTAACACTTACTTCTTGAGGCTGTGATATAGATTAAATAAGTTGCTATATGTGAAGTACCCAGCACAGACATAGCACTATATAAAGGTTAGCTATTGTTATCCTGTACAATGTTGATCCAGATGTGAAATTCCATCCCTTCCTTAATTCCCACAAACTCTCATTCAAAAACATTTTTTCATGAGTATATTAGAGCTTACAGAAACCTTTGGGTATGTGCAATGGGTAAAGGAGGGATTTACTACTTGTTTCACACATTGCTTTAAGTAGAAATGTAGACAGACCATTCATAAACTCCAGCCATGCCACCATCCATGGCAGCCCCTCACCAAGTGACCCCAAGTGGTCCCCATCCTCTGACCTTCTCAATGGTTCTTTGCTTCTCCCTCCCTCCACCTCCATCTCTTCTCCTTAACCCTCCACCCTGGATAATCCTTATCATCCCATCCAAATTCTTATCCCTGGGGTATGCCAAGCAACTCTGCTCTCCCCAGCGCTTACTTTCTGCACAAGCATGTGCAACACCCACCCCCACCTCCCATGTGCTCAGGAGAACACAAAGACTGATATGGTTTGGTTTTGTTTCCCGACCCAAATCTCATGTTGAGTTATGATCTTCAGTGTTAGAGGCAGGGCCTGGTGGGAGGTGATTGGAATATGGGTGCAGATTTCCCCCTTTCTGATCTTCTGAAGGTGAGTGAGTTCTCACGAGATCTGGTTGTTTTAAAGTGTGTGGCACCTCCCCCTTTGCTCTCTCTCTCCTGCCACCATGTGAAGAAGGTGCTTGATTTCCCTTTGCCCTTCTGCCATGATTGTAAGTTCCTGAGGTCTCCCCAGCCATGCTTCCTGTACAGCCTGCAGAACTGTGTCAATTAAACCACTTTTCCTCGTCAATGACCCAGTCTCAGCTATGTCTTTATAGCAGTGTGGGAATGGACTAACACAAAGACCTTCCATTTAAACTGGCCCTACCCTCCTTGTAAGGCAGTTTGAGTTATAAAAAGAAATGAGGCTGGGCACGGTGGCTCACACCTATTATCCTAGCACTTTGGGAGGCTGAGGTGGGATTGCTTGAGTCCAGAAGTTCAAGACTAGCTTGGGGCAACACAGTAAGAACCTGCTTCTACAAAAAATTAAAAAATTAGCCATGTACAGTGGCATATGCCTGTAGCCCTGGCTACATGGGAGGCTGAGGCAGGAAGATTGCTTGAGCCAAGGAGGTCAAGGCTGCAGTGAGCTAAGATCACGCCACTGCACTCCACCCTGTCTCAAAAAAAAAAAATATATATATATATATATAGATATAGATATAGATATATATATATCTTATAGGCATGTAAAGACTACAATAGAGTATAAATTACACAGGTTCAACTATTAGCTAAAATATACATGTATTATGTTACATTTACCCCTTTACCTTCTCACCTGCTTCCTCACTAGACCTCAGCTCTCATTGCTCCAGGGAAAGGGAGCCACAGCAGAATGGGGAGAGAAACCAAGGAAGTTAATTTCCAAAGATCCAGGTCCTGGTGATTAAAAGGCAATTCACACATAATCTGAGGATAATTTTGACAATCAGTAATTTTTGCCTTATAGTGTTGAAGTTAGGACATAACTCCCACATGAGATGGGCATCTACAGCTCAAAAAGTGTTGATGGTCTTCTTAGAAAAAAGAAAATTAGACTTCTAATGGAGCAAGAGAGTAAAAGTAAACATGAAATCTTTACACAGTTACTGAAAGAGAAAATTCTGATTTTGGCAATGAGATCTACTAAGCTTATGATGACACTTGTTTCAGCTACAAACTAGGGAAATGTTCAATAAAAGTCTTGAAAACTAGAGCTGGTCTCACTCTGTTGCCCAGGCTAGAGTCCGGTAGCACGAGCATAGCTCACTGCAGCCTCCAACTCCTGGGCTTAAGGGATCCTCCTGCCTTAGCTCCCGAAGTAGCTGGGACTGTAGGTACATGCCACCAACCCTGGCTAATTCTTTTAATTTTTTAGAGATAGGGTCTTGCCATGTTGCCCAGGCTGGTTGCAAACTCCTGGGCTCAAGGGATCCTCCCCGCCTTGGCCTCCCAAAGTGCTGGGATTACAGGCATGAGATGCCATGCTGGGGCTAAAACATGTATATATATATATATATATATATATATATATATATATATATATGTGTGTGTGTGTGTGTGTGTGTGTGTATATATATACACACACACATTATATATATACATACACACACACACATATACACACATATATATGTACACACATATATATACACATACATATATATACATATATACACACACATATATATATACACATATATATATGTATATATATATAGATACATATATTTTTTTTTTGAGATGACATTTCGCTCTTGTTGCCCAGGCTGGAGTGCAATGGCACGATCTCAGCTCACTGCAACCTCTGCCTCTCAGGTTCAAGCGATTCTCCTACTTCAGCCCCGCCCAAGTAGCTGGGATTACAGGTGCATGCTACCACACCCGGATAATTTTGTGTATTTTCAGTAGAGATAAGGTTTCACCATGTTGGCCAGGATGGTCTCTATCTCCTGATCTCATGATCCACCCACCTCAGCCTCCCAAAGTGCTGGGATTACAGGTGTGAGCCACTGTGCCTGGCCCAACATATATTTTTAATACAGAGCTGAGTTGAGAAGGAGGAAAGGGAAATCTCCAAGGCCTGAAAATAGGAGTGATTTTCAAGCAAGAACAGAAACTCTCAGCTGCTGTTGTGGCAGCCCCCAGGGCACATTCTTGGACTTCAGGGACTAAGGACAAGGGTTTTGTTTGTCTGTTTGTTTTGAGATGGAGTCTCGCTCTGTCGCCCAGGCTGGAGTGCAATGGCATGCTCTCGGCTCACCCCAACCTCCACCTCCCAGGTTCAATTGATTCTCCTGTCTCAGCCTCCTGAGTAGCTGGGGTTACAGGCACCTGCCATCATGCCCAGCTAATTTTTTGTATGTTTAGTAGAGATGGGGTTTCACCGTGTTGGTCAGGCTGGTCTTGAACTCCTCAGCTTATGATCCGCCTGCCTTAGCCTCCCAAAGTGCTGGGATTACAGCTTTAGCCAACGCTCCCGGCCAGGACAAAGGTTTTAATACCCACACGGGTCAGGAGATGTGGTCCTGGGGCCCCATGAAACAGTGATTGGGAATGAAGACCCATTCAAATCAAGCTGGAGCCTGGAAGGACTCTTTCCTGTGAAATGGGGACCAGAAATTCTCCAGCCCAGGCCCGGACCTAACAGGCTGAGGACAGGGCAGGTGACAAGGATAGGAATCCAGACACATGGGGAAGAGCATTAAGACCATTTGTCACAGTGTGGGCACAAGATTGGGGCAGATTTGATGCCAAGTCTCAGAGCACAAGATTGAATAATAACAATGGCCATTTATTGTGCACTTATTGTATGTCACACGCTGAGTATGTCACACTGAATTCTCACAAGAACCTGATGAAATGGATGCTACTACTGACATTGTCACTGTGAGGCTGACCTTGTAGATTTGGACAATGTCAGGATGGGAAGGTAGTTGTCTGCTGGGTCCAGCCTTGTGGGGAGCTTTAGCGGAACATTTAAGAGGATATTTTTTCAACCCGGTAGCTTTTAAACTGTACCTCATGGAAGGTCAGGGGCTGCCTTAGGTACCAAAGGGAAGGTCCTGTATTTAACGCATTGTCCCACCCCTCTTCAACTGAAGCCATTTCATTTGTATGTTTTATTATTTATTTATTTATTTTTCTTTTTTTTTTTTTTTTTTCTGAAACGGAGTCTTAACTCTGTCATCCAGGCTAGAGTATAGCGGCGTGATCTCGGCTCACTGCAACTTCCACCTCCTGGGTTCAAGCGATTCTCCTGCCTCAGCCTCCTGAGTAGTTGGGGTTACAGGCACATACCACCATGCCTGGGTAATTTTTACATTTTTAGTAGAGACGGGGATCTCATCATGTTGGCCAGGCTGGTCTCGAACTCCTGACCGCAAGTGCTCTGCCTGCCTCAGCCTCCCAAAATGCTGGAATTACCAGGCGTGAGCTACTGTGCCCGGCCTATATCTATTGTATATATTGTGCTTCTCTCTCATGAGATCTGCTTCACTAAGAGGGTTTTGTAGCTAATAATAATTATGATAAAATACAATAAAGTAAAATTAAACACAGCTCCAAAAAAGTGACAGTCAGATGTGGTGTCTATTGCTGCCGCACAGCCTGTCCCTGTCCCTTCCAGCACCTCATGATGCCACATTGTCAGCTCTTGTTTGGCGATCACTGGACACAGGCTGAGTAAGGACTTTGTTCTCCCAGAATCCTCAGTATCTGGCCCAGAAGAGATCCGCCACCACCGTGGAAGAGGAAATTCCATTGTATTTCCATGCACCCCAGGCTGACCCGGGGAGGGGTCTATAGACTTGGACCAGGGCTCTGTCCATGGGACATGGGCTGCCCTCTAACCCCTGGGCACCCCACATATAACTAAGAAGAATAAGGGACTGTTTCTTGCTCATTATATTCACCTAAAAGGTAAAACGGGCTCTGCTTCTGGAAGCCCCTTAATTGCAGCCTTATAAAGAGGTCCCACATGTGGAAAAGGGGGGAAATTAATTGATCTTCCAGGGAGCAGCTGAATGAGGTCCGGTAATTGAATTTCACAATGGATGCCTCCTTCTGGGTGGCCTGCATGTGATCTGGGATGGATATTTGAAGTTTTCCTCATGTAAATGGCTTGGAATCTTCAAGGTTTATATTTTTTGGTAGGCATTACTCATTCACACTTCTATCTTGGACAAGATGAAGAGGAATTTATACCGTCTTCCAAATTCTAAAATGATGGAAGGGAGAGAAGAAGGGGGTAGGGATTTGTCCTCATCTTGAGATGCAATTTGGCATATCCTTTGCAAAGATTGGGGAAGAGCCAATTCAGAGAATAAATTATTGCTCAAACGCCAGCTACTCCAGAATGAAGGTGCAGAACCAGCTGGTAGGTACCAGCGCTTGGGAGCTTGGTTCCAAAATGAGTTATGATAGGTGAGATCAGGAGGGGCAAGAAAGACAGCAAGTCATGATGATAATTAATACCTTGAACAGGTAGCTGTATACTGAGATGCCCCACTGAAGATTTAACTAGCACCATGACCCAAACGGTTACTTACATCTCTAATGGTTAAAGACTTGTGTGTTTTCTGTCTCAATAAAATAGTTACTAGTAAATCACTGTCCTTGGGCTGGACATGCAAGGTAACCCTTAACCACTGCCACTACCAAGATAGGCATCAGACCTTCTAGGTTTTTAAAGTCCAAGTCAGCACTGGAAATATAGAATCCATTTCTAGAAATATATCAAATAAATAGAGATATAATATGAGCAACAAAGGCAAGTCACGTATGTAGCCACATAAAAAGTACCAAAAAGATGATATTAACTTCATAATAGGCTGGGCACAGTGGCTCACACCTGTAATGCCAGCACTTTGGGAGGCCAAGGTGGGTGGTCAGGAAGAGCCTCTCGATAGAAGTGACACTTGAGGCCAGGCACAGTGGCTAACACCTGTAATCCCAGCACACTGGGAAGCTGAAGCAGGCCGATCACTTGAGGTCAGAAGTTCAAGATCAGCCTGGCCAATGTGGTGAAACTCTGTCTCTACCAAAAATATAAAAATTAGGTGGGCGTGATGGTGCATACCTGCAATCCCAGCTACTGGGGAGGCTGAGGCAGGAGGGTCACTTGAATCCAGGAAGTGGAGGTTGCAGTGAGCCAAGATTGCACCACTGCACTCCAGCCTGGGTGACGGAGCTAGACTTTGTCTCAGAAAAAAAAAATATATATATATATATACACACGCATATATATATTTATAATGTATATATACATATAAAATATATATACGTGTGTGTGTGTGTGTGTGTGTGTGTGTATATATGGGGTCTGTAGTAATAAAGCTGAAAGAAATGAATTCTGTCAACAACCTGAATAAGTTTGCAAGTGGATTCTTCCCCAATTAACTCTCCAGATAAGAATGCTGCCCAGCTGACATCTTAATTGCTATCGTTTGAAAC
>CAUYLG010065409.1:0-20368 GCA_963573385.1 Cacajao melanocephalus | reverse complement strand
AAGGATTTGAGGACCTGCCCTCTACAACACATCTTCCAGGGATGTATAAGGAGAAAATGGAATTAACATTTTAGTAGACGTCATAAGCTAGGTGTTTTATATATGCCATATTATGTAATTATCAAAATAAATTCATGAATTGTTATACCATTGCACAGATAAGAAAACTGATGTTTTATAATTCATTATTTTTTACTCAGTTTCTAAGTGATAGATCTGGATTCAGTTGCTGTTTTTTCTAAACGTAAAACCTGATTCTTTTCTACGTATTGCACTGCCTCTCCTCTACCTCCTTATCCAGACTTATCTTCAGTTTGCCAAGCAATTGGATTAATTTAACTAGCTCCAGCAAAACCTGAATTATGAATCAGACTTATGCTCTTACTCCATGGAATACAAATATTTACATAAGAGAAAACATCCTTAACTAATAAAGGGTTTCCTAAGGTAAATCTTCTGGGCTAATCATTACTTTTCCAGTGGAGTGACTTTGAGGCTGAACGCCTCACTGGCTTGATTTAGCAGGTCATGGTTCTGAAATAGTCAAATATAGTTAGTACAAAATGACAACTAAGCATTGTACTACACAGCACTTTTTTTCCCCCCTTTGGTGATTGTTACTGGCAGAATTTGAAGCAGTTACTATAATATTTGGGAGAACCTTGTTTGCTGGGGGGATTGGTTCCATTCTTAATAAATGTATTTGTCATGTTTCTTTCTTTGTGAACTCTTCAGATGTTGTGGCTTCCAAAGTTTAAACTTAGATAACCTCAGTTTGGTGTTATTGTCACCAGTTTCACACAGGATATCTAGAGAGAGAAGCAACATGAACTCTTAGTAACAACAGACTTTTCCAAATAAACTGCTTTAGTCAAATGACAGGGAGTAATAAATTAGCCTAACTTGTAGCTACTTTCTCATTTTCATATGGTGTTAATGCTAACATCTCACTGGGCAGTTTGTCTAGAGCAAACAGCTTCACATAAATTATATAGTATAAGAATAAAGGGTCAAGCTTCAAAGCCGACCTTTCTGAGTTTGAATCCCATTCTGTCAACTAGTAGCTTTGTGGGCTAGATTAACTCAAGTAACTTCCTTTGCTTAGATTTTGACTGTATGAGAAGGGAAAAATTGCAGTGCCCACCTCATTACTCATATGATTAAATGGGAAATGCATATTATGTGCATAAAACAGTGTCTGACATATTGTTTTAACTATATGTGAAATTGCCTTGTAATTCACATAGCACTTTCTGAAACACCTGACGTTATTGTTTTGCCTCACTTGAGGCAAGAGAGGACTCCTTGTCCCCTATTTTAGGATGAGAAATCAGGATTCATGTGAAGCCAATAGAAGAGCTGTGTGATTGGTCCTGCATTCAATCTCTAAATGACAAAGTAGGTAATATACAAAGAAAGTAGTGCTCACCGATTGCATAAAGTGGTGTTACTGGCAGTGAATCTGTATGGGTTTGCAACAACCTCAATTCTTGCCTTCTCAGAAAAAAGAATTCAACTAAGGGGGACTACGGCAGAGTGAAGGACTGAGGCAAGTTTTAGAACAGGAATGAAAGGAAGTAAAGTATACATGAAAGACAGTCAAGTGGGTGACTTGAGAGATTAAGTGCACAGTTTGACCTTTTGATTTGCGTTTTATATACATTGGTATGTCTCTGGGGTCTTGCATTACTTCTCCCTTGATTATTCTTTTGGGGTGGGCTGTCCACATGTGCAGTGGCCTGCTAATGCTTGGGATGGGGGCATACACAGTATGTTTACTGGATTCTTCCACATGCTCACTTGAGGAGTTCTTGCCTTACCAGTCAAATGCTTCTAAGAAGGTCATATACCAGTTAAACTCTGACATTTTGCCTCTTAGTTTACATGCTAAAGCCCATTCATCCAAATCCTAAGATCTTACTGGGAAGCTCCTGATCACTAGCTTCAGTTTTTTTCTATCTGTTGGGAGACTGCCTTTCCCTGGTGCTGGCTGCAACCAATTATTACTTTACAACCACCTGACCATTATCTGATGGTGGCCTGACATTCCTGGTGAGCGAGAGTGCTCTCTCTTGTCCTGCTCATGTCTGTCTAACTATCTACTGTAACAGTGGAAAACTAGGAAAAACAGGTGCTAGGCCACTGAAGGTAACATGAGAATTCAACATTTCTTCCGATAACCAAAGAAATGAAAATTCTGTAAGAGCTCAGAGAAGATAATGAAACTTAAAACAAATTGCTAAATGGATCATTAGAAACGGTGGATCACAATGACAAAATGTAATAATTTAGAAGCTGTCTTAACAGCAGAAGTGATAAGGCAAAACTTAAGAATTATTATAGACAAAAGAAAGAATACGGTTGAGCATATAGCTGTTTTATATCAGTTTAACCTGCTGAGCATGGTGGCTCATATCTGTAATCTCAGGGCTTTGGGAGGCCAAGGCTGGAGGATCACTTCAGCCCAGGAATTTTGAGACTGCAGTGAGCTATGATGATGTCACTGTGCTCTAACCTGGGCAACAGACTAAAAGTCTGTCTCTAAAAATAAAGAAGCTTGGCATGGTGGCTCATACCTGTATTCCCAACATTTCGGGAGGCAAAGGCTAGCAGATTGCTTGAGTCTAGGAGTTCGAGACCAACCTAGGCAATGTGGCGAAACCCAGACTCTACAAAAAAATACAAAAATTAGCTGAGCATGGTGATGTGTGCCTGTAATCCCAGCTACTCGGGGGACTAAGTTGGGAGGATCGCTTGAGCCCAGAAGGCCAAGGCTGTAGTAAGACATGATGGTGCTACTGCACTCCAGCATGGGTGACAGAGCAAAACAACCTGTGTCAAAATAAATAATAAATAATAAAATTACATATAACGAACTATTTATAATATTTTTTTATTGTACTTTAAGTCTGCGGTACATCTGCAGAACACGCAGTTTTGTTACATAGATATATGCATGCCAAGATGGTTTGCTGCATCTATCACCCTGTCATCTACATTAGGTATTTCTCCTTATACTATTCCTCCCCTAGCTCCCAAACCCCCACTATTCCCCCCAGCCCCCTGTCCACCAACTGTCCCGGTGTGTGATGTTCCCCTCCCTGTGTTCATGTGTTCTCATTGTTCAACTCCCACTTATGAGTGAGAACATGTGGTGTTTGATTTTCTGTTCATATGTAATATTTTCATATGTAATATATATACTTTATATATGTGTATATATAAAGTTTTAAAAAATTTATTTATTATACTTTAAGTTCTGGGGTACATGTGCAGATTGTGCAGTTTTATTGCATAGGTATACATATGCCATGGTGGTGGTTTGCTGCATACATCGCCCTGTCATCTACTTTAGGTATTTTTCCTAATGTTTTACCTCCCCAATCTCCCTACCCCTGCTATACCTCCCCTAGCCCCCTACCCCAAGGCCCCGGTATGTGATGTACCTGTCCCCGTGTCCATGTGTTCTCATTGTTCAACACCCACTTATGAGTGAGAACATGCGGTGTTTGGTTTTCTGTTCTTGTGTCAGTTTGCTAAGAATGATGGTTTCCAGTTTTATCCATGTCCCTGCAAAGGACATAAACTCATCCTTTTTTATGGCTACATAGTATTTCATGGTGCATATGTACCACATTTTCTGTATCCAGTCTATCATTGATAGGCATTTGGGTTGGTTCCAAGTCTTTGCTACTGTGAACAGTGCTGCAGTAAACATACATGTGCATGTGTCTTTATAATAGAATTATTTCTTTGAGTATATACTCAGTAATGGGATTGCTGGGTCAAATGGTATTTCTATTTCTAGATCCTTAAGGAATCACCACATTGTCTTCCACAATGGTTGAATTAGTTTACACTCCCACCAACAGTGTAAAAGTGTTCCTATTTCTCTGCATTCTTTCCAGCATCTGTTGTCTCCAGACATTTTAATGATCGCCATTTTAACTGGCGTGAGGTGGTATCTCAATGTGGTTTTGATTTGTATTTCTCTAATGACCAGTGATGATGAGCTTTTTTTTCATATGTTTGTTGGCTGCATAAATGTCTTATTTTGAAAAGTGTCTGTTCACATCCTTTGCCCCCTTTTTATGGGGTTGTTTGTTTTTTCTTGTAAATTTGTTTAAGTTCTTTGTAGATTTTGGATATTAGCCCTTTGTCAGATGGGTAGATTGCAGAATTTTTTTCCCATTCTCTTGGTTTGCCAGTTTACTCTATTGATAGTTTCTTTTGCTGTGCAGAGGCTCTTAAGTTTAACTGAACATCAACATAGAGCAAGTAAAATTTTGAAGTACCAAGCTAAACTTCGAAAGTGACCCTTTCTCCAGATGTGTTGCAATGCGATCAACAAAAGTACTGGCAATAACATTCTCTTATTGTCAATGAGGAGAAATTCATCACCTAATGGCTTAGAAAGGGAGGTATTGAAAGTGAAGAAAAGCAGCAGAATAGAAGGAAGGAAAGTTCCAGAGACAAGTTCATCTGTATGCAAAAATGAATCTCACTACTACTGCTCCTTCATGCCATCCACCACCTATGAATCCCCAGAGACACTGCCATGGACTGCTACTTCAAAAGAATCTAACTGCTATGCAAACCAAACACAGCTTTTACCAACTCTCTAGATACTAAAGTGAAAATAGGTGAGAAGAGGAAAAATTCAGGAACACTCCAGGAGAGCTGACCATTAGTAGATCTCTGCTCAGGGACTGATTACAAGTTGATCCTCAGCCCACATACATTTTCCCATGTAAACAGAAAAATTTAATATATTCTATTATACCACAAGAATGTTCTCAATTCAAAATTTATTTGTGATATTAAATATCTCCTTCCAAAAATAAAAATGCCTCTGGGAATGTGAGGAAATTTGCCTCCTAAATATTTAGCAGAGAAGAGCCACAGTGGATAACTGGAGTTCTTTCAAAGTAGGATGAAGATGAGTAACTTGGAAGGAAAACAAGTTTGAGGAGGCAAGTCAGACCTCAGCATGGGGTGCAGTGAGGCCATAAAGCAATAGAACAACACGTGCTGGGTGCCTGGGAAAGTAGAAGAAAGAAGAAACGGAAACAGGAAAGCACCACAGTTTAATTTTGCCTAAATTTTAACTTTGCTTTGGACGATTCTTGTCACGAGAAAATAAAGAAACGCTTTTCCTTTACTACTATATTCTAGACCGCATGGCTCCCAGAACTGGGATTAAATTTTGAAATTAATATTTTATTTTGATTACTCATTATTAGTTAATAGGCATCTGAGCACTGGTTTCAAACCTAGTAATGAAGATTTTTCAGAGAACATGTACCCAATATCTTTGATCTTTCCTGTCCCATGAAGAATAAACCTTCTGAAAAAGACTGCATTCATAAATATAGGACAAAAGGTAAAAACTAAGAGGTAATTTTTAATTTTTAGAAGTGGTTGGTGCCTAGATTCTACTAGATTCTATATCCTGGGAGAGAGATTGAGAAGGCGAAGGAGGAAACAGCATTAAGAAGCTGGAAACTGGGGACATTTCCAGAGAAAGTGGTAAAGTGATCATGCAAAACTTCTGCCGGATATTAATTATTAAATAAATCTAAAGGAAAACATAAAAAAGAAAAACTAAAGTCACTAAATTTTTTGTAAGAAGCTACGGAGGAGCTTACTCTTAACAAACTGCAACTAGAATGAAGAAAAGTTAACATAGTTTAGAGAACTGTGGGTGAATATATAAAGGCACAAACCGTTCCACAAGGGCACGAACAAAAGGTGAGCTCTTCAACTACCACAGCTACAGGGATAGG
Source organism: Cacajao melanocephalus (assembly GCA_963573385.1). Lineage (NCBI taxonomy): Eukaryota > Metazoa > Chordata > Mammalia > Primates > Pitheciidae > Cacajao > Cacajao melanocephalus. Next base: position 14,582 of record CAUYLG010065409.1, on the reverse strand, counting down.
AAAGGGAGAAATGGAAAACCTCAACTTTACAGCTCAAGGTGACAGAGAACAGAATCCAGGCTGGCAGAACAGCTGGAAATTTAAAGAAGAAATCCTGGCAGCAAAAGAAGCAAAGAAATGAGACCCAACATTTATGTATAAATTCTGCCCATATCCCTAGCTGACAGCAAAATTACTCACGCTTGGGAAGGAATTTATGAAGCATGGTGAAAAATTAGGCAAAACCAAAGAGGAATCTACTACTGAAAGAGAACTACAGGAGAAAGTTGTGAGTTTCGTGCTTTAATAACTCAGTATATTTCACTAAACATTAATTCGATGGCTAAAATTTAAAGACTGAAAATTCTATGCGTTAGTAAGAATGTAGAACAACTAAAATTCTCATACATTGCAGATGGGATGCATATTTTGTCCTGCCACTTTGGAAAGGAATTTGGCAATGTCGAATTTAAATGTACGATTATCATATTACCTAAAAATCACACTCATGTTTATCTGAGAAAGATGAAAACATATGTCTGTACAAAAATCTGCATGTAAATGTTCATAGCAATTTAATCATTAATTGTAACAGTTCAACACTGGAAATAATCCAAATGCCCATCGTGCATGAATGGATAAAACAAATTGTAGTAAGTTTCCTTTTCTTTTTGAGACAGACTCACTCTGTTGCCTAGGCTGGAGTGCAGTGGTGCTATCTCAGCTCACTGCAACCTCCACCTCCTGAGTTCAAATGATTCCCCTTCCTCAGCCTCCCAAGTACCTGGGAAAACAGGTATCTGCCACCACGCCTGGCTGATTTTTATATTTCTTTTACAGACAGTGTTTCACCATGTTGGCCAGGCTGGTCTCAAACTTCTGACCTGAGGTGATCTGCCCACCTCAGCCTCCCAAAGTGTTGGGATTACAGGCATGAGCCACCATGCTCAGCCTATAGTAATCTTTTATACAAAGGAATATTAAGTAATATTAAATGATTGAACCGCTGATACAGTAACAACATGGATGTATATCAAAATCATTAAGCTGATTTAAAGAGGCCAGATATGAGAGAATCCACTGTACACTTCATTTGTATGAAGTTATAGAAAGTGCAAACTAATCTATAGTGACAGAGAGCAGATTAGTAGTTTTCCAGGTTGGAATGGGAGAGGTGGACTGCAAAGTGAAATATAAAAATTTTTTGGAGTGGTGGAATTGACCTATATCCTGACTAGGTTGGTTATTACACAGGTATTTACATTTGTCAAAACCCATCAAACTGTACATTAAAACAGGGCCGTTCACTCTCTATAGATTATGCTTCAGTGAAGCTGACACCAAAAAGTAACTAGTGACTTGTAGTTAATAGAAGTGATTCAAAAGTTGTTTTTCATATGTCTGTAAACAATTCTTTACATAATCCAGTTATTTTGTAAAATAGCAAACCCGACAATGCTTGTGACTAAAAAGCAGAAATGTAACCCGTTCTTCCTGTTTGAGAGCGGAGCTGTTCTTGCTTCCTCATTTCCCCTCTATTTGTGTATGCAGGTTTCCCCCTCTTGCCCCTCCTCCTAGTCTCTCCCCACATGTCTGATATTTAAAAATCTTACCACCTGAAAGTTATTTAAAAAGTTTAAAACTTCAGTGTATAAAAGCTTGGGTTCATTATAGAAAATACTTTTAAGAAATGAGTGAATAAATATTCACTTATATTTATCCCAGCACTTTAGGAGGCCTAGGAGGGTGGATCACCTGAGGTTAGGAGTTTGAGATCAGCCTGGCCAACATGGTGAAACCCCATATCTAATAAAAAACACAAAAATCAGCCAGGCGTCGTGGTGCAGGCCAGTGATCCCATCTACTCAGGAGGCTGAGGCAGGAGATTGCTTGAACCCAGGAGCTGGAGGATGCAGTGAGCCAAGATCCCACCAGTGCACTCCAAGCTGGGTGACAGAAGAAGACTCCATCTCAAAAAAAAAAAAAAAAAGAAAAGAAAAAAAAAGAAAAAAGGAAAAAAATATTGTGAGAGCAAGAGATATGAGAGATAAAAACGAAATTTTAAGCTCCCAAATGACTGAACAGACTCCCTCTTGGCCAAAGGGACATCAGAGTACTCTTGAAAATTGAGCTCTTGACAATTACAGGATGGGAAATCAGAAAGGCTGGGAGGTCAGACACGCCTAACAGAAACCAACGCTAAACAGAAACCAGCCCTTTTGAAAGACTCCACCACTGATAGCAACCAACCCCTGACACTGTCTTCTCCCTTAAGCAGTTTCGACACAATTGACCAGCAATCCTTCCCAATAAGAGACCACCAACCACAGAGCAGTTCTGGACAATTTACATGCTACTCATGAGGGGCATGAAGCTCTACTGTGCATGTGTATGTTTCTTCTTTCATAAATATTCATGATTTCTCCTATAGCTTAGTAAGTGTAGATATTCAGCCACCCTGCTAGGCATAAATTCCTATTCCTCAGCCCCTCCCCCCTACCCCCACCTTCCAAATGACTGTTTTAGGCTTAAGGCAAGAAGCTATGCTTCCCAGCCTGTCAGAGTGTCCACCACACAGGCTGCAACCCTTTATGAAAAATAAATCTCGTTTTCAAATTCATGAAAGTTACCATTCTTCATTTGACAGAGGAAAAGATTTTCTTTGTTTTTATTTTGACATATAGAGAAGAGACTTTAGAGATCATAGAGGAGGAGGGCATTGGATCTAACAGTCCACTGTGGTAAACTGTTAGATCCATTGCCCTCCTCCCCTATGAACCGATCGTAATTTTGTTTGGTATGACATTGCTCTCAAATGAAATCCAACAAATAAACAAACAATAATTCCACTCCAATCTCCAGCCTCCCTTGCAACTAGCAGTGGCCATATGGCACAAGTAATGAGATATAAGCAGAAATGACTGAGCAGAGCTTATGGAAAAATCTAAAGCAGCTGATACAACTTTTATTCTACACTCTTCCTCTTCTTGTTTCCTTAAAGAGAGATATAATGCTGGAGTCAGGGAAGCCATTTTGCAACCACTAGATTATAAGCATAGAAACAAAAGTGTAAGAGCAGCTCCAAGGGTGCTGGATTAGAAAGCTAAGTAGAGCCTGAGTCCTGATAGCTTCCTGGAGCTGCCAAGCACACCCTTTATTTTCTAGTTCTGAGAGTTTTGTTATGCACTAGACAAAACAAAACACTTTATTTGCTTAAGCCACTGTCAATTCAATTTTATGTGCCACAGAATCTATTTCTGACTGATCCAATGACACCTGCATCCCCTCCACCTCCTTTTACAGGTAAGAGAATGAAGGTAAAGGAAGTTAAGTAGCTTCCTTCACTAAGTTCCACCTCTACCTTAAACTAATGATTCAGTGCTACAATCCAGATCTATTGACTCACAATGCCAGAAGAGATTTTCCAATATACAAAAAAGCCCATAGAAGAAAAGCTGGTGTGATAAATTTATTTATTCAACTATGCAAGTCTAGAAAAGCTATAAAAAATTACTAGCGTTAATGCCTTGAATTATAGATGCTTACATTTGAAGGATTTCATTGTGTGTTGAGTGGTGGATTTGCAGCAAAAAATACCTAACAGGGGTTAAAAATACTAAAAATTAAAATACATGTCTTCTTGAGCTAATTGAAATTGAGATAGGAAGAAGAGAAGAATTGAAGTGTTCCCAATCCACACAAAAAAGAGAACTGTTTGAGGTGATTGTTTTCCCAATTACCCTGGTTTGATCATTACACATCAAAATATCACATGTATCCCAAAATATGTACAACTATTATACATCAATAAAAACTATATCAAGAAAGTGAATTCAAAATATCATGATATTAGACAGAAGACTCAATATAATTAAAATATCTGCTCTCCCTGGTTAATTTACAATCCTGTAAAAATAAATACTCAAGAGCTAGATAGTTCTATTATAGTGTTCACCTAGAAAACAATCAAGCAAAAATAACCAGGAAAAACCTGACTCCCAATAAACATTCATGGAGAAATGGTCTTATCAGACATGAATAAATATTATAAAGCCACCTTAATTGAAAGTGTATGGTATTAGCCCATGAATAAGACTTTTGGAAGAGAAATAAAAAATTAAAAATTAATCCAATTTTATGTGTAAATTTGGTATACAACAAAAGTATAATTAATACCATTATAATCATGAAAAAGGATCCATTCCTTATAACATTCACTAGAATAATTCCAAAGAAATAATAAGTTTACATAATTTAAATATTAAATTTAAATATTAAAATGAAGCTATATAAACATTAGACAAAAATAGTAAATTCCTCTATAGCGTTAGTGTTAAAAATAAAACTTTTCTAATTATGACTCAAATCCAGATGCACAAAGGAAAAAAAATTGGTGAGTTTGACAAATACACTATATAAAAATAAAAATGTTTTCATAGCAAAAAATAACCACCATTGTGAGATACGAAGTTAAACACCATAATGACATAATGAAAACATACCTCTAATTTATATCATAGACAAATACCAATGTCATTAGAATATATGAGCTTCAAAACTATGAAAGAGAAAGAAAAATTGGCAAGGTACATAAATGGACAGTTCACAGATGAAGTGTAAATGTCCTTTAAACATATTAGAAGATGCTCAACCTCACTCATTTAACTGAAAGCAAATTAAAGCTAACTGAGTTTCCGTTTTTCCCTTGTAGATTAGAAACTATCAAAACTTTTGGCATTATCCTCTGTTGGCCAGGTTGAGTAAATGAGACATTCTTATATATCGCTTGTAAGGAGGCAAAGCAGCGTGGTCCACATGTGAGAAGATTGATGAGACAATACTTGGCAAAACTGTGAAAGCATTTGCCCTGTGATCCAGCAATTCTACTCCTAGTAAACAACCCCAAAGGTAAACTGGTAAACTTTGTATTTTTTAATTTTATTTTTCTACAGTCAGGGTCTTTCTCTGTCACCAGGCTAGCATGCAGTGGTGTGATCCTAGCTCACTATAGCCTCAAACTCCTGAGCTGAAACGATCTTTCTGCCTCAGCCTCTCAAGTAGTTGGGACTACAGACACACATCACCACACCAGGATATTTTTTTATTTTTTGGTAGAGACAGGGTCTCTCGATGTTGCCCAGGCTAGTCTGGAACTCCTGGGCTCAAATGATCTTTCTGCCTTGGCATCCCAAAGTGCTAGGATTACAGGTGCAATACATTGCACTTGGCCCCTGGTGAAAATTTTGAAAAGGCACATAGACAAGAATATTTATCCAGCAAATGCCCAATAATAGGGACAAATTAAATACACTGTAGTTTATCTTCAGAGTGGACTACTATGCAGCTATACAAAATATGAAATATCTGTACTATGAATAATCTCCAACATGTATGTTTTACATGACCAAAAAAATATGAAAAAAGCAGATATCTAAGAAAGGGCAATACAAATGTATATACATATTTGACTATAATTGAAGCTTAAGTCACGTTTTTTAAATTAAAAATGAGGGAAGAAATAGGATACAGTAGACAGTTAGAAACACTAGATTTGTCTTGGTATACATTGTTTTATAGACCATACTTTGAAATTCTGTAGATATTTTACACAATTATAAAACAAAAACAAACAGAAAAATGAACTAAAAAATTTATATTTGCAATAAAATGAATAAACCTAACTGTGTGTTAAGCTGATGACATACTAAAAAACAGAGAAACTATTTCAAACTATAAAACATTGATTTCATACATTCTGAGTAAGATACACACTAAGCCAAAAAAGGGAAAGGTGTTTAAAAAATTCTTAAGTAGTTCACCAACTATATTTTTGGTGGCAGTGGTTAGTATTTTTGTCCTATACTGTTGCATAGTATATATTGTGGAATAAAGAATTTGGGAAATGGTGTTGGTGTATTTGAAATCCAGCATTGAAAATGGAAATATGAGACTGATGAAGTGAAATGAAACTCTGTCGGCATAAATGAAAATGTAATTGTTAATATAAGTTTGTTAATGGTAGACTTTACAAAATCAACAAATATTTCCAAACTCTGTTCACTAAAAACCCTAGAAACAACAACAAACCAGAAGTAACGATCACTCTTAATACTAGATTGTGATTTTCAGTGATCTGTAGGTACTATTTCCTGCCAATAGCAACTGGTCTTCTTGAGGGCAGGACTGATTTGAGGTCTGAGAAAGGAAAGGGACAAAATTTCCCTGGAAGCCTTTCTCACAGAAGAAAGCAAGGAGCTAGCAATGACTACTAAGGTCATGATAAATGGACCAAGCCAGGACCCAACATAAAGAACTCTCCTTATTCAAGAGTAGGACAAATTGAGTCTCATCAAAAATAAAAACTACTATGTATTGAAATATAGCAAGTACTTTTAAATATATGAATTGAAATATATAAATACATAGACATGAAATATATGAATGGTTAAAACAATCTTTGGACACCATTAGCAGATGATATTTTTAAATTCATTTTTAAAGAAAATCTATCAAGTGTTTATTTCTTTGGGGAACAACACATTGAGAAATAGGAAGCAAGTTTTCTCTTTATGGAGGTATTTTAGCTAATAAATAGAAAGGAATAACAAAATTAAATATGTCCATTTTATAGCCCCCACCCCAAAATAACACACCTAATCTATGACCATTCATAATTGTTACAGTTACACAAAATGGTATAAGCAGGCATTACATGCCTTTAGAAAAATGGTATTCCAAAAATATTCACACCGAATTCTGCTTTAGCTTCTGGCTCTACCTACCAATTTCCAAGAAATACTGGGGTCAGGGTAACACAGTATGTGACACAAGGGTATTGTAATTAATGAAATGCAGGCTGGAAGAAACTCCAAAGGCCAGTTTACAGGTTCACTGAACACATAAAGATAATGTTGTAGTCTCGAAAAATGCTAAGAGTGGATGTAAGGTGTTCTTACTACAAAAATTATAACTACATGGGGAAACACATATATGTTAATTAGCTAGAATTAGTCAATCCACAGTGTATATGTACTTCAAAACATGTTGTACATGATAGACACATACAATTTTGTCAGCTCAAAAAGTAAAATAAATTTTTAAAATATTTAAGAAACTTGACCAACTAAATGTGTAGACCTTATTTGATACCTAATTAAATAAACTGTAAAAAGTATTTATGAGACAGAACATTTTGAACAAAGACTATACATTTTATATTAGTTCTTATCAATTTTAGGTGTGCTTAATTATATCATAGTTATATTTAAAACATATTTTAGAGATACACACTAATATATTTACCAATAAAATGGTAAAGTGTCTCAGATTTTTTTTAAAATCATCTGGCTGTTAGAAAATACATGAGACCTGAGTTAATCATTTTTAAAAGCTGTGGTGGGGTTCTTGATGGTATTCTCCCATATGTGAAATGTTAGATATTTCATATAATGAAATATTTTTAAAATATGTATCTTTCCCAAAGCATACATGTGTGCACAAAGTATAGACACTGTCATAGCAGAAAACAAGAAGAAATCCAAAATTGGATTTCTGATTATAGAAATAAAAAGTAATAACTTCTACAAGCTCCTCTAGAACAGTAATATTTACAAAATTTTTCCTAATTTTCCCACGTTCTGGTTTTACCCTTTAAGCCTAAATCTATTATTTCACTACAGTGACAAGAAAAGATGGCTGACAACTATGGCATTTGCTGTCAGCTGAGTGTGGGATAATTGAAGACCTGTATTTACTGGAGGCATTTATAAATAGAATAAGAGTCTCACCAGACAAATACATTACACATTACATAGGGAGAAGGATATCAAACTGGGATATGCTCATCAAGAATGCTGGAGAGAGGCCAGGCACGGTGGTTAACACCTATAATCCCAGTACTTTAAGAAGCTGAGATGGGAGGATCTCTTGAGGCCAGGAGTTTGAGACCAGTCTGAGCAACATATAACATATTTGTAGAGCACAGCTCTACAAATAATAATAATAATAATGAGTTGGGCATAGGGGCAAACACACTGCAGTATTAACTACTTGGGAGGCTGAGGTAGGAGGAACACTTGAGCCAAGAGTTGGAGGTTCAAGTGAGCTATGATCATGCCACTACATCCCAGCCTGGAAGACAGCAAGATCTTATCTCTAAAAAAAGAGAATGCTAGATAGAGAATAATTTTCACAGTTTAGCAAGGTAAAATTCAAAAGTTTCCATCTGGAATTGTGATATCAGAGCAACTGAAGAGTATGCATGGTTAAGTTGGATTTTATATTACATAAACATGTAGTACATAGCTTTCTTTTTTCCTAAAGTGATATGGGGAAATTAGAAGAGGAGCCAAAACAAGGGTCTTGGCATTTCATTTCATTTTATTTTAGTGTCAGATGTGTGTGCAAATAAGTTTCTATCTTCCTTAAGATAGTCAAGGGTTAATTTAGTTCATATGTGATAAATGAGATATAAAAGGAGATTTTATATTAAGCTGGAAATGTATTATAAAGTTTAGTTTTTATCCAGAAGCCTAAAATCCCAGCCTATAAAAACTCTCACTTCAGAAAGCTGTAGTTTTTAACAAAAAAGTTTTTTTTTCCTATAGCCTCAATTAAAATAAGTTTTATATAACTAGTTTGCTTGTGAATAGTTTATAATGCTTTAAGTATGTCTATTTTTTATTTAAATAATGAGTGGTGGGGGTAGTTTGAGAAACATATTTTTCTCATTTCAGTTCTTTAATTTTTCTTGGCTTGATTGTAGAAATCCAAAAAGAAAAAAAGAAAGAAAGAAAGAAAAGAGGAGAGAAGTGGAGAGGAGAAGAATATGCTCATAGAGAATATGCTGGCCCAGAATGCTGAAATCCCATTGAGTAGCTCTTTTTGTAAAGAGAGAAATTCTAGCCCTGCATAGTTATGCATTTCCAATAAAAGATAACAAGTCCCTGAGAAACAAGGACTCATTATAGTAGGCAACAGAAAATAATAAATAATAAGTTTATAACATAAACAATTTTAGATTTTAATGATTAATTCTAGTTCTTTTAGTAATGTGTAATTTGAAAGTTCACATTGTTATTTGCTTGTTGGTCATAAAGACATTGGGGTTATTAAACTTATAATGGGTGGGGTGTGTGTCTGTGTGTGCACGTGTGTGTGTGTGTGTATACTTTTAACAGTTTTTACAGATTAACTTATTTTGGAGAGAATCTGAGTCTTTCCATATATAAAAGTCTAATTAAAATACAGTTTTTACAGATTTTATGGCCAAAAACTAAAATCTAAATTTAAAATATTAACACATAAGTTTATTTCTTACTTAGAAATACTTGAAAGTCTCTAACCTTTATGCCAATACAGACATGCAAAATAAAATGTCAATCCCTTAATCCTCTTCCTACGCTGGAAATGCCTGTAAAAGAGTCCTACATTTTCTGTATTTTAGATCTAAAACATTTTAAAATATTACCTGGGACAACAGGATATTAATTATCTCTTCAGGGTATTAATTACCTCTACATTGAGCAGTTAACATAAAATCAGGCTAAGATAATGACTGTATCACTGAGGGAATATGCTTAAGCTCAATTAATCAAATTAATAATTTGATTAACAGACATAATGAATTAATTTAATCAATGCACTACTATCTCAAAGATTATCAAAATATGCAGATCTTTTGTGACTAAACATAGAGGTTGCCTAATTTAAACATACATTTACATTTTATTGAAGCAAAACTTTGAAATATTTGTTATTATCAACCTGTTCACAACTTTTCCATTCTAAATTGCAGATCTTAAAAGACTGTAGAATTCTGAAACTCTGACTGCAGGCTTTTTAAAATAGAAACAACAACAAAAAGCAGTCAAAATGTATCTACTGAGAGTATAACTAAAAACACACAGTAACAAGCCAATTGGTAGCTTAGAAAATAAATCAATTACAAGAGTTTGCTAACAGAACACCATTAGACCCCATGTTTTCTGCTGTACTGGTGGGCCATCTGGTAATGGAGTTATTCTATGTTGATAGAAGGACAATTTTACAAAAAAAAAAAAAAAAAAAAGATTGACATTTTGTTTTATTTTTGCACTCCACTTAGTTATGAGGTAATTACATTAAAATATGGTGCATGTCCGTTGATATATGAGCCTTGATTATGTTTTCAATCAAAGAAATAATTTAAGCTATATTTCCATTCTGTATTTGTCCAATAACCAATGTCCACTGGGATGAGTGAAAGATGGCAGAGCTGGAGGTCAGGTTGTCTGGAGTCATAAGTGCTCCCTTTAATTTGCTGGTTATTCTTCAGCAAAGCTTCTGGACAATCCTAGATTTCTACCACCATTCTGCAGGCAACTTACTCTGAGTAAGAGGATGATGGTGTCAAGAGATCAGCTTTTTGGTCCCGACCCCAGAATATGCTACAGTTCTGTCACCTAGTGGTTGCCTTCTCTCACATGACTTGGCAACATTTACACTTGCCTAGATTCTGTCTGCATCTACAAAGAAAACGGTGAAGTTGGGAACAGCCAGCAAAAGCTTGGCAAATAGCTTTGCACTATGTACACAGAGAAATAATCCAGGTTTTAACTGCAATAAATATAAACGCTCCTACTTTAACACACAAAACAGGTGAGTCCCTTCACATTCTAGTCTCTCTCTGTCCATGTTCAACTTACCACCCACCATTTCTCTTCATAAAGAACAACCTGCTGTTATTCAAATGCATCATGTTCTCTTATGGTCTCTTCTCTGGGTGCATAATTATTTTATTTATCTTGGCTACATTGAAGTTTCTTATATCCGTTAACTTGGGAATTATGTCCCCATGAAGCCTGCACTGAATCCTGGTCTATTTGCCCCATGGTATTTCTCCCAACTGATTGTCCTTGTGAATCCTGCTTACCTTTTAGAAGAAAGATCTTTGACAGTGAGAGGTTTGCCTTTACATCTTTGGATAGCCTCAGCACTTAACACTGTGCCTTTGGCCCATAAATATGTGATGTATGTGATCCTTTGGAAGAGGGGTTTAATTCTGAATCTAGCATAATGATTGTTATATAAAAATAAAAAAATAGAATATTTTATTAAAAACATACTATTTGCCAGGTGTGGTCTTCTAAGGCTTCCTAAACCAGAGTTCCCAATGTTTTCATATGACTTACATGCATTGACGTTAAATATATGGCAAATTTAGATTCTTGGTAGTACAAGGAGTAGAATCTTGAGGTGTGCTGTAAAAAATCTTTAAGCTAGATTGTAAAAGAAAATCTAAAGAAATTATAAACAATATTTAAAGCCTCCTCCTTCTAGAGTGATGAAATAAAAAATAAAACTATAAAGTGTGTACACTGCAGAAAATAAAATTCTAAATCTTTAATTTGTACAAAACCTTTAATCTCATAATATGCAATATAAATTTTCACGGTTGTCAGAAAAGCAATTATGTAAAAATATCACTTAATGTAACTCATCCTGGCCTGTCTTCAAGCCACACCTGCTTACTGTATTGACCAAAATAAACATTCACCCATTTCTGTATTACATAACTAAAATAGTTATGTCAAAGCCAGTTTGGGTACTTTTTTCAATATTTGCTGAGCTTACAACTAAATCCTGATTTAGAATTGTATTGTCCATAGATAAACTATAGAAGATAAAATTTGATGCTGGAGGTTGCCATGTGGAGTTTGCAAAACTATTGGTTATGAAACAAAATCATCTTTGCATACAAATGGAACATTTGATATGGAGAAATAAACAGCAAACGTTTAGAGGGCCAAGATACATGATTAACTATGGTACTCTTTAGCAAGTGACTGCATACAATCTGTCATCAAAATGTTCTCATGTGAGTATTCACCTGCCTTATTTCTCATGCCTTAGATGACTATTTTTCAGATAACTGTGATAAATTTAGAATGAACCAAATACTTTCTGTGACTTGCTCAATAAGTTTAAAAATAAATAAATAACAGAATTACATACATTATTATAAGGTACCATGTATATTGCCCTGTATATATGAAATCTTAGCATATCAGCTTCCACTTGTTTGAAGGACATATAAAACTCAAAACAATGTCATCATCCTTTGGAAGAGCATATACATTAAATAAAAATGTCAAGTTGTCTTAAATTTAATGGAAATCAAGTAAGCTAATATTTTCCTAGATAAGAAGTAGCTCTATTTATTGCTTGCTTTCTTTACATCAGGGAGATGTTTTATTATCTTATATTGTTAGGTTTATTCTGAATTTCAATACTGGGAAAAGCCTATGTGGTGTAGTATGTATAAACACAAAAGACCTTCAACTTTACATAGAGAAGTAATTTCCAAACCTAGCTTCTTAGTAAGTCCTGGGAGCTTTTAAAACACGCAGATACCTTGGCCCCAGCCAATACCTACAGAAGCAGAATCTCTGAGAGTGATTCCTGGAATCTGTGTCTTTCAACAGTTTTCCAAGTGATTCCTACATATTGCACTTTAGACCACAAATTAAAGTGGTATTTGGTTCTCAAAATGTGAGAACAAAGATTGGTTCTCAAAGTGTGGTTCTCAGAACAGCAGTGTCAGCATCACCTGAGAACTTATTATAAATGCAAATTTTTAGACAACTCCAGATCTACTGAATCAGAAATTCTGGAAGTGGGGCCCAGTAACCTGCACTTTAACAAACCCTGCAGGTGATGCTGAATCACACTAAAGGTTATGTTTCAGAATCACTGGTTTAAAAAAAAGAGTTGAAAATTGAGGGTTCTTTTAATTTAATATGATTATCAAATGCTCACTCTTTTGAGAAAATATAAATAAACAAGATTAGATTCTTTACTTATGGAAGTTACAATATAACCAATTCTATTATGTCTTTACTTGTGATTTGTTTTACGATTTTAAACAAATTATTTACCTGTTAATATCTCCTTTACAACCATTGTTTATTTTCTCTAAATTATCAGTATAGATCCCATATTCAATAGGCTTAACTTAATTATAGTTTTACTGAAAGTATTATATTGCCTGAATAAATTGTTCTCCAAAATATCTATTCTGTGAATTTTGAAAGTCTCTTTTTTGGAAAAATCACAGAATTATAGGGATTGGGAAGAATGGTAATTTTGCCTCATTTTATAGACTGAACAAATAAGCAAAATTACACTCTGAAAACAGAGCAGAAAGTCTTGCACATGATAACAACAAAGAGTCCTCAATACAAAGATTTTTCAAATATTATCTTGTTTGTCATATTACTGTGAGATAGGCATTACTGGTATAACAATGTAAATGTAGGAAGTGGAGTTGAATGACTTTCTGGTAGATACTGATCTGGCAAATAATTGAGCACAGATCATAAAACTAGACCGTATAAATTTTAATTCCATGATCTTTACAATAGACTCCACTACCAGGATATTGAATGTACATAGTAGACTCATGATATATATTTATGTAACTTAACTGAAAAGATAGCATCATTTCTAAGATGAAGAAAAACTGGTCATTGTTTTTCTATTCTATTAATTCCCATTGGAAAGAGGTTATCTTAAGAAATTCCACTTGGAATTTCCAGCCATGAGCATAAAGTAAGAAAACCAATTCATCTGCATTGAGGGCACTGATTTACAGAGGTACACAAATGAAGTAAAATTGGAAACAATTCAGTATGATGCCTAGAAAATATCCTGGGTTAATTGTTTTCTGGCATCAAAAAGCTTGATTTCATTGTTCCTGGGGCTATAAAACAAATTAGTGCTACCCAAATCTCAGGAGCTTATGTTTTTAAATATCTCATCAATATTTAAAATGAGCCATTTATTTTTCTAGACATTTTATTTCAGCTGAACTATTGATCACTATGAATTTTCTTATGAATAAGTATCAATTGCTCCACAACATTAAGAATACCAAATACCTCAAGTTTCTTTTAGTAAAAGCAAAACCAGATTTTAGCTGCCAATCATCCTAGTTGACCAAGCCAACATCCATTCATTTTCAACTCTCATTTTCCGTTAGTGATCAGACAAGAACACTGAAGCATACACAGTTGATAAAAATGAAGCTCTGTCTTCTCTGTGCTCCTTCATGTTGGTCTTGGGGCCATTGGCTTTTTCCCAGACCTCAGGAGAAATAAGATAGCTGGCTCTGCATTTCCCCAGTCAGTTCCAGATCAAGCTATGAGACTTTTCAAAGGTCCCTGAATTGCAGTTTTCAACACACAGTTTCCTCAAGAGATCCACACAGCAATCAGCACAGAAACTGTCATTCCAGGGATAATTCATTGATTCAAAGACCAACTTTCAAAAATCTCAGAGTGAGTCAACCCCTCCATACTCAAGTATTCCAGTCTCAGGAATTTCAATTATTTGTGACAGGCTACTTATTTCTCCAAACTCAAAGCACAGAGACTCCACTCCACTCCTCTCCTCTCCTCTCCTCTCCTCTCCTCTCCTCTCCTCTCCTCTCCCCTCCCCTCCCCTCTCCTCCATTCCCCTCCCCTCCATTCCCCTCCCCTCCCCTCCTCTCCTCTCCTCTTTTCTCCCCTTCCCTCCCCTCCCATTCCCCTCCCCTCCCCTCCCCTCCCATTCCCCTCCCCTCC
>CAUYLG010065408.1:0-14205 GCA_963573385.1 Cacajao melanocephalus | reverse complement strand
GCTGGAGTGCAGTGGCACAATCTTGGCTCACTGCAACCTCCACCTCCCAGGTTCAAGCAATTCTCCTGCCACAGCCTCCCAAGTAGCTGGGATTACAGGCATGCGCTACCATGAGCGGTTTTTTTTTTTTTTTTTTTTTTGAGACGGAGTCTCACTCTGTCACCAGGCACGAGGCTGGCGTGCAGTGGCGCGACCTTGGCTCACTGCAACCTCCGCCTCCCGGGTTCAAGCAATTCTCTTGCCTCAGCCTCCTGAGTAGCTGGGACTACCGGCACGTGCCACCACGCCCAGCTAATTTTTTTGTATTTTGAGTGGAGATGGGGTTTCACCATGTTGGCCAGGATGGTCTCGATCTCGACCTCGTCATCCACCCGCCTCGGCCTCCCAAAGTGCTGTGATTACAGGCGTGAGCCACTGCGCCTGGCCGCGCGGCCAATTTTTAAAAAATTTTTTTTTTTTTTTAGTAGAGACGGGGTTTCACCATGTTGGCCAGGCTGGTCTCAAACTCCTGACCTCAAGTGATCCTCCTGCCTCAGCCTCTCAAAGTGCTGGGATTACAAGTGTGAGCCACCACTCCCGGCCCATAAAAATTTTTAAAAAATGAATTAACATCACTCTTTCATAAGCCTTTCAAAAAGCAGAAGAGGAGGTAACACTTTGGAGCTAATTCTACAAGGCCAGAATTATCCTGATACCAAAGCCAACACTGATATCACACACACACACACAAACTACAGACCAATGTCCTTCATAAATATGAATACAAAAATTGTCAAGAAAACACTAGCAAACTGAACCCAGGAACATATAAAAAGAATTACACATCATGACTAAGTGGAATAATTCCAACATTGCAAGACTGGTTCACTTTGCAAAAATCAATTTATATAGTATACCACATATTAATAGAATAAAAGACCAAATACACGATTATTTCCATTGACAGAAAAGGCATTTGACAATGTTTAATACCTCTTCATGGTTTAAAAAAAAAAAGTACTCAACAAACTAGAAATAGAAGGGAATTTCCTCAACCTGATAAAGCACAACTACCTTAAACCCATGGCTAATATATTTAATGGTGAAAGACTGAAAGCTCTCCCTCTAAACTCAGGAACAAGACAAGGATGTCTGCTCTCATCAGTCTATTCAACATTGTACTGAAGATTCTAGCCAGGGTAATCAAACAAGAAAAAGAAGTCAAAGGCATCCAGAATTGAAAAGAAAGCAGTAAAACTACCTCTATTTGTGATGGCATTATCTTGCATACTGAGAACCCAAAGGAATCCACAAAAAGCTATTAAAGTAAGTAAACAAGTTCAGCAAGGTTGCAGAATACAAGATCAATATACAAAAATCAATTACAGTTCTATACACTGGCAATGAACAATCAAAAAATGAAATTAAGAAAAATAGCATTAAAAATACTTAGAAATAAATTTAACAAATAATTACCATGAATGCACTAAATATTATTTTTAAAAAATCATCGAGAAACAATTAAAGAAGACCTAAGTAAGTTGAAAGACATCTGTGTTCATGGAATGGAAGACTAAAAAATGTTACAACAGCAATACTTCCCAAGTTGATCTAAAAATTCAATTCAATCGTTATCAAAATCCCAGCTGGATTTTTTGGAGAAATTGCCAAGTTGATTCTAAAATTCAAATTAAAATGCTAGGTATCCAAAATGGCCAAAATGATCTTGAAAAACAACAAAGTTGGAGCACCTACACTTCTCAATTCAAAACTTATAGAACTATAATAATCTACAGTTATCAGGTACAAGTAATCAAATACATGTGGTGCTCGTCCAAATTGATCCAGATCAATGCGGGATGTATTTGCATTGATCTAAAAGTACAGAAATACATTTTATGGTCAGTTTTCAACAGGTATAACCAGAAAATTCAACGGCAAAAATAGTCTTTTTAATAAATTATACTGGAACAAATGGATATCTACACATAAAAGAATAAATTTGGACCCCATCTCACATCATATATAAATTAACTCAAAAATAAATCAAAGGCTTAAATATAAGAGGTAAAACAATAAAACTTGAGGTTGAGGTGGGAGGATCATTTGACCCAGGATTCAAAACCATCCTGGGCAACAAAATGAGACTGTATCTCAAAATAAATAAATAAATAAAAAGGTTAAAAAAAAAGAGAGAAAGAAAAATGAAAGTGAAAAGATAACCAAAGAGTGAAAATATTTGAAAATCCTGTATCTGATAAGAGCCTAGTATTAGAATACATAAAGAACTCTTACAACTCAACAATCAAAGCACCAATAACTCATTTAAAAAATAGACAAAGGACCTGAAAACATATTTCTCAAAAGAAGACATACAAATGGCCAATAAGCACATGAAAAGATGCTCAACATCATTAGTCATTAGAGAAATCTAAATCAAAACCAAAATGAGATACCATGTCACACTACAAGGAAACAATTTTAAAAAGACACACAATGACAAGTACGGCAAAAAATATGAAGAAAATGGAACCCTTATACAGTGCTGGTAAGAATGCAAAAAGTTAAGCATAAAGCTACCATATGACCTAGCAACTCTACTCCTACACATATACCCAAAAGAACTGAAAACATATGTCCACACAAAAACTTGTACACAAATATACAGAGTAGCATTATTCATAATTATGCATAAAGTAGAACTATCTCAAATGTCCATCGACTAATGAAAGAATGAACAAAATGTGGTATAGCCATATAATATTATTCAGCAATAAAAAGGAATGAAGTTTTCATATATGCTACAATATAGATGAACACAGAAAACATTATGCTAAGGAAGCCAGACACAAAGGCCATGCATTATCAGATTCTATTTATACAGAATGACCAGAATAGGTAAATCCACAGAGACAGAAGGTAGATCAGTGGTTGCCAGGGACTACAGGAAAAAGGAAGTAGAAAGTGAGTACTAACAGGTAGGAAGTCTCTTTCTGGGGGTGGTAAAAAATGTTTTGGAATTATACAAATGTTGACGATTGCACAACCTTGTGAGTATATTAAAAACCATTGAATTATACTCTTCTAAAAGGTGAATTTTATGGTATCTGAGTTATACTTCAATTAAAAAATTTTAATTGGCTTTTTGATACAGGGTCTCAATCTGTCGCGTAGGCTGGAGTGCAGTGGCACGATCACGGCTCACTGCAGCTTTAATCTCCTGGGCTCCAGCAATCCTCCCACCTCAGGCCCCAGAGTAACTGGGACTACAGGCACATACCACCATGCTCGGCTGATTTTTTTTTTTGAGATGGAATCTCACTCTGTTGCCCAGGCTGGAGTGCAATGGCACAATCTCAGTTCACTGCAACCTCCGCCTCCCAGGTTCAAACAATTCTCTTGTCTCAGCCTCCCGAATAGCTGGGATTACAGGTATGCACCACCACACCCTGCTAATTTTTGTATTTTCAGTAGAGATGGTTTTTCACCATGTTGGTCAGGCTGGTCTTAAATTCCTGACCTCAAGCGATCCGCCTGCCTCGGCCTCCCAAAGTACTGGGATTACAGGCATGAGCCACTGCACCCAGCCATATTTTTAAAAAATGTTTTTGTAAAGATAATGTCTCACTATATTGCCCAGGCTGGTCTCAAACTCCTGGGCTCAAGCAATATTCCCACATTAGTCTCCCAAAGTGTTGGGATTACATGTGTGAACCACTGTGCCCGATTTCAATACAAATGTTTTAGTAAAACTGAAAAATTGAAGACTTCAAAGAAAGAATGATAAAAGTTACAACACAGTAACATGTATTGGCTCAATGGATCCACTTTTTCTAGTTGGTCTCCACTGTTATCATACTACCTATGTGGCTGTAAGATTTTTAATTCTTGATATTCTACTACAACTAATTGAGAACGTATTATACACCTTACTACAGTATCAAGGTACCAATGTTGACTCATTAAAGTCTTGCAGGGCACAAACTAATTGCTTTAGTAATGTACTGAGAATCTCCACAAGGAACTAACCATATTTTCTAAAGTTGTTTTAATGGACTATACCATGGAAAACAATATTTAAAATTTAAAGACTGCTTAGATTTAAAATTGGTAAACAATAATAATGATGACATCACTGATAGGTCCCCAGAAATCTGTATTTTGCCATAATATTCAGGTCAAGAAAGAACTACCAAAATATAAATAAATAAAAAAATAGGGAAGGAAAGGGCTAAAGTCCAAAGAAAACTAAACACATCTTGGCTAAACAGCTGTGTTGAAAAACAATTTCTTATCTTGCAATTAAGAACCGATTTCTTTCTGAAAGACACAGGACATTGGGTTAATGGATTTCTTTAAAAGAAAATCCGTTTTGGCTACTGAAACATTAAAAGAACAGAACATCTGTTTTGCAAGTAAAGACAGATTGTGCAGAAGAATCAAATATCAAACCACCAATTAGACTAGCATTTAATCTGTTCTATTTAAATTTTCAATAAAAGTGAAGTTCAATTCTTGAAATTATAGTTCAGCTATAAATATTTAACATCAGGAACCCCTAACACTGAGATAATCTTAGAGTATAAATAAGGTAATTATTAGCATAATTATTTTTAATTCTACTTGATATCTATATCAAAACCAGGTTTTAAAGCACTATATATTCTAAAAATCATTTTTAAAGTATTATAAAACGGAAAACTCACCATCCATGAATTCTGTACATATCGAAATCCTATTTTCTACAAAAAATGCTCCATAAAATCCAATGATATAAGATGAATCACACTGTAACAAAAATAAGACAAAAGTAGTTACAAACCTGCAAGTCAATACCATAGGCATGCTTTACAAATAAAAATTATGAAAAAAAATTACCTTATAAAGAATTTCCAATTCAGACATGATTTGCTTCTGAAGTTCCAGTGTAATATCTAGTAGTATGACCTAAATATAGAAAGGTATTAACATTTATTCACCTTCTAACTATATTAGCTATACTCACTATGAAATATAAGAACTAAAAAAATGGTAGTTCGTTTATTCTCCTCCACTTCCTTCTGCTTACCACTATAATTCCCACTAATACAAACAGTATCCTCATCTGTCTAACCTTTTGTCCTTTAGTACTGGCAGAGGTGGTACAGAAGTGATTGATGGGACCAAAGAAAAAAGCCAGGTCTCAAAGGTCAGCAGTAATGGCTTTAAAAGTCAGTTAAGTTATAACACTCTTAATTTATTCACCCTGTTTTAGCTACATTGGCTATTTTCAAAAGAGGAACATAGAAATGACCCTCAAACCAATATGAAAGAACTGTCTCGGCCGGGTGCAGTGGCACACGCCTGTAATCCCAGCACTTTGGGAAGGAGGCTGAGGTGGGAGTGTCCCTGAAAACCAGGGGTATACGACCAGCCTAAGCATCATAGAAAGATCCCATCTCTACAAAATAAAAAATAAAAAATAATCTGGGTGTGATGTGATCAGGTGGTCCCAACCAACTTGGGAGGCTGAAGTGGGAGGATCACTTGAGCCCAGGAATTTGGGGTTGAGGTGAGCCATGACTGCGCCAGTACACTCCCACATGGGTGACAGAGTGAAATCCTGTCTCTTAAAAAAAGAACTATCTTGTGATTTGTGATCAGACACTAGGCAATAAGCAGAGAGGGTGATGAATAAAAATGACATTTTATTTATTTATTTAGAGACACAGTCTCAGGCTGTCACCCAGGTTGGAGTGCAGTGGGGTGATTGTGGCTCACTGCCACCTCTGCCTCCCAGGCTTAAGCAAACCTCCCACCTCAGCCACCCAACTGGCTGGGACCACGGGTGTGCCACCATGCCTAGCTAATTTACTGTATTTTTGGTAGAGATGAGGGTTTCACCATGTTGCTCAGGCTGGTCTTGAACTCCTAAGCTCAAGCAATCTGCCCATCTTGGCCTCCCAAAGTGCTGGGATTGCAGACATGAACCACCACACCTGGCCAAAACATTACTTTTTTTTTTCTTGAGACAGAGTCTTGCTCTGTCACTCAGGCTGGAGTGCAGTGGCACAATCTTAGCTCACTGCAACCTCTGTCTCTTGGGTTCAAGTGATTCTCGTGCCTCAGCCTCCTAGTAGCTGAGATTACAGGAGCCCACCACCAAATCCAGCTAATTTTTGCATTTTTTGGTAGAGATGGGGTTTCACCACGTTGGCCAGGCTGGTCTTGAACTTCTGACCTCAAGAGATCTGCCCGACTTGGCCTCCCAAAGTGCTGAGATTACAAGTGTGAGCCACCATGCCCAGTCAAAAATGACATTTTAAATAGGGTTTTTAGTTATGACAGAAATAAGTAGTTTTAAAAATATATTATCTTTTTTTTTTCCAGTCAGGTAATGTTCTTTGCTAATACTGTTATAGAAAGTTAAAGCTTGAAAAAATCTTATTTCATCTAACTCCCTTCTTTTACTGAGGAAGAAACCAGGTTTCCTTCCCAGGAGCCACAGAGCCTGGCAATGGTAGGACCCCCTCCTCTGGACTCAGTTTCATGGGCTTTTCAGTACTTCATGGTTTATTTAAAATATCAATCACTGAATGATATTACCCAATTACCCATAGTAATTTATAACCCACAAATATAAAATATGTATAAACTTATCTAGAATAAATTCTAGTTTATTTCAAACACATTATTTTTTAAGAAAGAAGACCATACTGTTCAAATTCTACTAAGCACATCAGTGAAACCAATTCAAGAGTAATTGCTTTTTACTTTATTTATTTGTTTATTTTGAGACGGAGTCCTGCTCTGTCGCCCAGGCTGGAGTATAGTGGCGAGATCTCCGTTCATTGCAACCTCCACCTCCGGGGTTCAAGCAATTTTCCTGCCCAGCCTCCTGAGTAGCTGGGATGACAGGCACGTGTCACCACACCCAGCTGATTTTTGTATTTTTAGTAGAGTTGGGGTTTCACCATGTCGGCCAGCCTCGTCTCAAACTCCTGACCTCAGGTGATCCACCTGCCTCAGACTCCCAAAGTGCTGGGATTATAGGCATGAGCCATCGTGCCCGGCCTGTTTTTTACTTTGAAAAGGCAGTGATGAGAATGAAATGGGTGGAAAACAATTTTTATGATTTGTGGCAGAGTTTCTGACTCTAGACATTTCTAGATAAAAACTTAACATTCAGAATTACTATGATAGTGTAGTTATATACCATTCAACTTTGAATTACATTTTGTATTACAAGTGAAGAATATATATATATATATAATCATACTACAGAAAAAAACATATTATGAATTGTAAACTGCTGATAGAGCAAGGAAAGAAAGGGACAATTCTAAAGTACATTTTATAGTCCTGACGTTGATTTGCAGGAGGGGAAGGTGAAAAAAAAAAGGCATAGGTAATTTCTATCAGGAGTTTGCTTTAGGGATATTTATAAAAGCTCTCAGTAAACTAGACTGTAAATGTAATACAAAACTGCCCAGAAATATTTAAACACTTCTCCTGATCAATAGTCATTTGCCAACAACATTCACTTACATTTTTGTTCTTGTGTAAAACTTACCAACAAAATTAATTCATCTAGCATCAGTTCAATCCTATGCCATAAAATATTACAGCTATTCCTACTACGATGTCACATACCAGGAATCTCTCACTCTAAAAAACTCTGCTAAAAGGAATGAAGTTATTATTGACCTTAAATCAGTGGTTCTCAACCCTGGCCTCACATCATAATACTGAGGGCACTTAAAAAATAAAATTCCAAAGTAGAGGCCTTACCCCAAACCAATGAAATGAGAATCCCTGGGGTTGGGTCCACAACTTTGTTATTTTGAAAAGCACCCCAGGTAATTCCTAACTCAAAGTTAAGTTGAGAACCACTTATTTAAGGTTTGAAAAATGGCATTTATTCAGTGCTACGATATATGACTATTAAGACATATTGCATCTCCAGGCCATCACCAACCTAGAAATGACATGATTCCACATTGCTAGCAAACCCTGGAATTAACCCCAACCTACTACCTGTGAATATATCATTCCCTTGATCAAGAACCTAATTGGGTTCCCACTGCCTACAATAAAGTTAAAACTCTAGCATGACATTCAAGGAATTCTTCCACAATACAGACAACTTACTCTAACTCCTCTTCCCACTACTCCTACCACAAACCCAACCTTCATGTGAAATCAGATGACATTTCCTGGTATACATACATATATCCTGTGCTTTGTCTACTTCCAGTCTTTGCTCCTGCTGTTTCCTCCACTTGGGGTGTGCTTCCTCTCTCCACTCCAGTTACTGTTTGAAAAAAGCTGTTCTATCTTTTAGACCCAGCTTGAATGCCACCACTGCTTCCATAAAGCCCACCTCAAAGCCCTCCATCAAAATTCACCTCCAGTTCTGGCCCTCGATATATACATTCTGCCTTGAGGACCCATTCCTCATCTCCTACAAACAGAAGCCTCAAGAATAGAGTGGCTGTAAGCCTCTCAAGGGCAAGGGCTGAGTCTTGTACATTTTTCTATCTCCCCCAGCACTCCACACAAGGTCTAACCTGGTAAGTGATGTGGGATTTAACTAAAGACTTTACAACTATACTCCTTTTTATAAGAAGCTGTTTCTAGACAGAAGAAATAGATTGCTTGATTTCTACAACTGAATTTAAAACCAAAAACATATACCACCAAATAAAAATGCTGCACTGACCTAAAATATAGTAAGAAATACTGTATTTGTAGAGCTAATCCACGGTACTCTATTTCATTTTGATCACTGTTGGTATTTTCTTTAGTCTAGAATAGAGGAAATTCCAAAATGATGAAAAAACCCAATAAAGCAATTTCTTGGAACTTGAGAGGGAAAGTAAAACCCACCTTAAAATAACTCTACTCAAATGCTCTCTATTTTCTGGGAGACTTGGCACTCTGGGTGGAAGGTTAATTCTCCTTCCCCTGGGTATTCTTGTGAGTGAGCTTTAAAATTGCTAAAAATAAACAAATCCAATTGCTTATTTGAAGGCAATGGTGAAAAGCATGGCAAAGACTAATTTTCTTTTTGAAGTACAAGACAAGTATGGACTCCCTGAGTCTTATTTTTTTTCTCCTTAGGAAGTGCTAAATGTCGTAAACTGGAGAGAATTTGAATATGAAGCATTCCACGGAGAAAGGGTTAAGTGAGAAACTGAAATACCTTAGTGCATTTCCACTGCTCTCCACTACACCTCCAGGACAAATAAGGATGAGTTGTCAAGTTAAATATAAGCAGTCAAGTGACTGAATTATAATTTACTCTGTGCTCAATTTAAATTAGTGTGAGGCTATTAAAATATACAGTATAAATACGGCAATTCATCACAAGCTGTCATGGATGACTTCATTTATTTGCTGGAGTGGCACACACTTCACTAAAGGGAAGGAGAGCAAAATCACAGGTCAAATTAAGCCGCTATTCTGTTTTAATTCACTTATTTAATCTGTGGCGACATAATTGTCTTTTACAGTATGTACAACTCAGAAAGGAAATTTGGGAGGATTATAGTCAGTATACAGATGATTAATCAAACGGTCCATTTAAATGCTAGTTTAAAAGCAGCAGAAACCCAAAGCAGTCAAAGAATGATAATCAGCACATGCAATATACAATGCTAAGAAATTTCCTGTTAGATGGATTTTTCCCACTTAGAGAACAAACAATAGTGGGAAATCTATTAAATCCTCCAAGCATTACTACTTGAAAGATTTTATAGAATACATTAATGGTATAAAAAAATTCTGTTTACAAGATGGCTAACAGTATTTTTATTTGTTTTCTGCTCTACTTATCTGCAATTGTCTTGACTACCTACACCAAACACACAAAAAGGTAGAAACACGTTTCATGAATTACATATGGTCATTATGAAATAGTTATCTTTAAAATGTGATTAGCATCATTTTCAAAGTGCTCTCTTTGAGGCAGAACATTTTCCAAATTCAATAGTATAAAATAAAAATTCAAGGTACATTTATCTTCCCAAAATTCAACTTTTTAAAAAAATATCTTGTAATATAGTCCTAACTCAGAAGTCTAAAAAGGGAAACATTAAAATATACTTTTTTATCTAAAAAATAACGAAATTTAGAAGCATAACATGAGAAACACTTTTAGTAGGAAAAGTAACAGATTTTCAAGGACTCATCTAATTGTGCCCACAGACATTCAAAGTGTGGGTACAACAGACCACTTGACTTGGAAAATTAAATTTCCCTCATCATTCCATGCAGGTGTCAGACCCTGCAGGTGATTCTGTTTAGACAAGGACTGTGATTTGCTGCTCTTCGTAATCCCTTTGTGACACCAGGCAGCCCTGTTTCACAGCTGAGGTCACTGGGAGGTTCAAGTGACATGCTTGAAGTCACACAAAAGTCAGGAGAGGGTCAGGAAAAGATCAAATACGCTTCTAACTCTTAAGCTTCCATTTCACCCTTTAATATAAAAAAGCTAAGAAATATTCTGGGTGAGAGCAATGGTCCATACAATGAATGCTATGAGATATTCTGCATGTGAACTGAAACTGCTTTTAAGATGTTACTTTAAAAGATGAATGAGGCTGGGTGCGGTGGTTCATGCTTGTAATCCCAGCACTTTGGGAGGCCGAGGCAGGCAGATCACCTGAGGTCGGGACTTTGAGACCACCCTGACAAACATGGAGAAACCCTGTCTCTACTGAAAATACAAAATTAGCTGGGTGTGGTGGCAGATGCCTGTAATCCCAGCTACTCGGGAGGCTGAGGCAGGAGAATCACTTGAACCCAGGAGGTGGAGGTTGCGGTGAGCCTGGGCAAGAGCAAAACTCTATCTCAAAAAAAAAAAAAAAAAAGGATGAATGAATGAACTGAAGAAGAAACAGAAGAACAAAAATCTATTCATTCAGTCATTCAACAAATTATGGGTTGAACACTTACTCATTATGTGTAATGCTTTGTACTATACCCTAATATGCAAGGATCTGCAGGAATCACAAAGTAAGGCAAGAAGTTAAATAAGATCTGTTCCTCACTTACAAAGAGATTTCAATATAATAGGGGAAATGTACAGGTATACTAATAGTAAAATACAAGGCAGTTTGTGATAACACCCTTAAAAGACATATACAGGGAATTCTAGAGAGGTTCAAAGAAGAAAATGAATGACTGAGAGATAGACCATATGTGACAGGGCTTATCCAGAAAAGTTCAATGGAGGAGCAGGCTTTTGAGCTGATCCTTGAAGGGTGTTAAAGATTTTGATAGGTGGAGATACGGGTGAAAGCATTCTAATTAGAGAGAAATACGTGCATCAAAGTGTTGAAGTGAGAAAGTACCTGAGTTCAGATAAGGCAACGAGTTCAACTTAAAAGACACAGGATTCAGACATGTAAGATAATGCTATAAAAGCAGACTGATGACACATCATGGAGGATCTTGAATTCCATCCTCTAAAGTCTTTATTTGAGAAGTGACGTGACGCCTCTGAAGACTTTTGAGAGGGAAAGAAATGTAACCAGGATGATCCCTGGCAAGCCAAATCTGAGAGCAGTGAGCAGCATGGTAGGGGTCACAGGCACTTAGGACAAGACTACCTGGGCTTAAATCCTGGCTCCACTACTTATCAGTTGTGGAACCTCGGTCAAGTTATTTAACTTCTCTGTGCCTCAGCTTTTGTAAAACGGCAATCCAGAAGAGTTACAAAAGGTTGCTATATTAACGAGAAAAAGCATGCAAAATGATTAGCATTGTATAAATCATCAATAAATGGTAGCTTCTATTTACTGAAAACAATTCAAAAGCTGGTCTACATGTCTGACAAGAACAAAGCCAAGCATCTGGATTAGAATGGTGTAAGGAAAGGAAAGGGATATTAGACCTTTGTCAGTTCACAGTTTGTAAAAGTTTTCTCCCATTCTGTAGGTTGTCTGTTCACTCTGTTGATAATTTCCTCTGCTGTGCAGCTCTTTAGTTTAATTAGATCCCATTTGTCAATTTTTGCTTTTGTTGCAATTGCTTTTGGTGTCTTCATCATGAAATCTTTATCCCATTCCTACATCCAGAATGGTATTTTCTAGGTTGTCTTCCAGGGTTTTTGTACTTTGGGTTTTATGTTTAAGTCTACTTCATCTTGAGTTAATTTTTATAATAAAGAGGTATAAGGAAGGGATCTATACAAATTCATAAGAAAAAAACAAATAACCCCAATAAAAAGTGGGCAAAGGATACGAACAGACACTTCTCAAAAGAAGATAGACACAAGGCCAACAATCATGGAAAAATGCTCAACATCACTGATCATTTGAGAAATGCAAATCAAAACCACGATGAGATACCATCTCACACCAGTCAGCATGGTATTACTAAAAAGTCAAAAAATAGGCCAGGTGCAGTGGCTTATGCCTATTGTAATCTCAGCACTTTAGGAGGCTGAGGCGGGCAGATCATCTGAGGCCAGGAGTTCGAGATCAGCCTGGCCAACATGGTAAAACCCCATCTCTACTAAAAATACAAAAATTAGCCAGGCATGGTGGCAGGTGCCTGTAATCCCAGCTACTCGGGAGGTTGAGGCAGGAGAATTGCTTGAACCCGGGAGGCAGAGATAGCAGTGAGCCAAGATTGTGCCAAGATTATACTCCAACCCAGGTGACAAGAGTGAGACTTCAACTCAAAAAAAAAAAAAAGTCAAAAAATAACAGATGCTGGCAAGGTTGTGGAGAAAAAGAATGCTTATACACTGTTGGTGGGAGTGTAAATTAGCTCAACCATTGTGGAAGACAGTGCAGTGATTCCTCAAAGACCTAAAAACAGAAATACCATTTGACCAGCAATCCCATTTGTATACCCAAAGGAATATAAAGCATTCTAGTATAAAGACACATGCACGGGTATGGTCATTGCAGCACTATTCACAATGGCAAAGACATGGAATCCACCTAAACGCCCATCACTGGTAGACTTGGTAAAGAAAATGTGGTACATATACACCATGAAATACTATGCAGTCATAAAAAACAATGACATCATATCCTTTGCAGGAACATGGATGGAGCTGGAGGTCATTATCTTTACCAAACTAACCCAAGAACGGGAAACCAAATACTGCATGTTCTCACTTATAAGTGGGAGCTAAATTATCAGAACATATATACATACAGGGGAACACCACACACTGGGGCCTATTAGAGGGTAGAGGCAGGGAGAAGATCAGGAAAAATAACTAATAGGTACTAGGCTTAATACCTGGGTGACAAAATAATCTGTACAACAAACCCCCACAACACAAGTACACTTACATAACAAACTTGCACATGTACCCCAGAACTTAAAAGTTAAATTACAAAAAAAGGAAGGGGTACTAACATACACACACAAACACACACACACACACACACACACACACACAGAGAGAGAGAGAGAAAAATCAACAGGCTTCCAGACATTGGACATTAGCCAGAATGGGGCAGTGATCCCTGAAAGATGGAAAAGAAATTAGATGAGCCCTAAGATTGCCCAGCTTGCTGAAGAGAGAGAGTTTCCAGGCCCCAGCACAGGGAGGGGAACCCAGGCAGAGATAAGCCATCTCCCTAAGGTGAGAAGACAAAACTAAGAGTCTGAGGAGGCCAAGAAAGCTAGAGAAGCAGAGGGCATGGAGCTGTCAGAGGACCTGAGAGACAGAGAGAGAGAGTGAGAGGAAGCGCTCCAGAGATCTGCCAAGGGGGTCCTGGACTCTTCAGTTGTGTAATGAATGATCTACATACAGATGTCAGGAATCACCTGAGGCCAGGGAGAAAACCACCAGAAAGGCTCAGAAGAAACAACCTCCAGATTCATACTGGGCAAGAAGAGTTTGTATTCCCACCAGTCATTGTGGAAAATCTTAACAATTCAGGGCACCAGCTAGAGTACTGAAGATTACTACCTCAGTTACATGGGGAAAATCAGTTCTAGACTAACCACTGACCTCGTACTGTCTGATAAAACGTAAAAGCAAGCCTTGAAAGGATCAAATTATTTAAAAGTCACTAAATACTATTTCTGTACTAGTCAGGGTTTTCTGGAGAGACAAAACTATTAAGATAGATGTATATGGAGAGAGATCCAAGATGGCCGATTAACAACAGCTCAGGATTGTAGCTCCCAGTGAAAGCGCAGAGAGCGAGTGGACGCCGCACTTTCAGACGAATTTTTGTTGCCCACAGACTAGGAGATTCCCGGCGGAGGAGC
>CAUYLG010065406.1:0-49477 GCA_963573385.1 Cacajao melanocephalus | reverse complement strand
GTGTGGCTCCTCCGCCAGGAATCTCCTAGTCTGTGGGCAACAAAAATTCGTCTGAAAGTGCGGCGTCCACTCGCTCTCTGCGCTTTCACTGGGAGCTACAATCCTGAGCTGTTGTTAATTGGCCATCTTGGATCTCTCCTTCTTGCACATCCTTTTTACGCAAGTCTTTTCAATTTTTTTTCTCTCTGGCAATAATAATACTGTTAAACCAAACTAAAGAGTCATTTTTTATTTTACTATTTTACTAATCATTGCATTTATAACATAAAGTATTGAATATTAAGATCATCGTTTCCCTTCTTCTGTAACCCATGTGTGCCTTTCTTTCTCATTTCCTGTGACTTCAGGCAAGCTAGCAGGCTCTTCTGTCCCATCTTCCTCTGCCATTAAATCTCCCGCGAAACCCTCCTGTCTCAGTGACCAGTTTCTCTCAGCTCTTATTGCATGTATAACTGGTATTGCTCCTTGGAATCTCAGGCAGAGTGAAATATCTCTTTCTTCTCAATAAAGTTGTAAGCCTGTCAGACCAACAAATGCTTTGTGAGACAAAGAACCTACCATTGAAGTTCTTTCCCTCATGAGGAATAATGACTTTCTGGTTGGAACTGCTTCCCTTTTTGTTTTTGACAGAGTCTTTCTCTGTTGTCCAGGCTGGAATTTATCAGTGCAAACCCAGCACCAGGCTAATTTATGCATTTTTAGTAGAGATGGGGTTTCACCATGTTGGCCAGACTGGTCTCAAACTCCTGACCTCAAGTGATCCTCCTGCCTTGGCCTCCCCAAGTGCTGGGATGACAGTGAGACACCATATCCAGCCTTGTTTTAGTTCCTCATTTTGTTTTGCTTCATGTTATTATTTCCCGTCTCTCTTTCTCTCTCTTTTTTAAAACAGAGATCCTGAGGCGTGTGTTCAACTGGCTTGGGTTCAAAGTGTGCACATACAGTAATGTGACGAGAGGGCGCATGGAGGAGGTCCTGCAGGAGCAGAAGTGCAATCCAGACCATGTCAACGGGGACTGCTTTGTGTTCTGTATTCTGACCCATGGGAAATTTGGAGCTGTCTACTCTTCAGATGAGGCCCTCATTCCCATTCGGGAGATCATGTCTCACTTCACAGCCCTGCAGTGCCCTGGACTGGCTGAAAAACCTAAACTCTTTTTCATCCAGGCCTGCCAAGGTGATGAGATACAGCCTTCTGTCTCCATCGAAGCAGATGCTCTGAACCCTGAGCAGCAGCCCACTTCCCTGCAGGGAATACTGCAGGACAGTATTCCTGTCGAGGCTGACTTCCTGCTTGGTCTGGCCACTGTCCCAGGCTATGTATCCTTTCGGGATGTGCAGGAAGGCAGCTGGTATATTCAGTCTCTGTGTAATCATCTGAAGACATTGGTCCCAAGGTGAGAGCTCTTTTATTCTTCCATTTTTAATTAATTAATTTTATTTATTTATTTATTTTACTCTCATTCAACACCTTTGGTAAGGGTGAGAGTTCTAAGTTGTTTCATCTATGAACCTGTTCATCCATCTGCCTACCTTCCTGTTTATCTGTTCATCCATTTATCCACCCATCTATCCATCCATCCATCCATCCACCCACCTACCCACCCAACAACCTTGTATTGAGTACCAGCATGGATCTGGAAAGAAAGATACAGAATTAAAAAAAGAGTTCTTGCCCTCAGGTTGCTTACAAGCTAGAAGGATAGACAAACAAATAGACAGGGAACGGCATCCCCAGCTGATAAGTGCACATCGTGAAGGATAGGTGTTCATGGGAACGTGCAGGATGAGTACCTTGCCCAGATTTGAAGGATCAGAGGCAGCTTCTAGAAATAACAAATAGATGTTAGGCAAAAATCGGGTGAGAGATGTGCTGGGCAGAGGGAATAGCATGGACAAAAGCATGGGGGCCTTTTATTTGTTCCTTTGTTTATTTATCAGTCCTGAGCACCTATGTGCTGTCTTTGGCATTCTCTTTGCCACTGCTCTGACAGCTTCCCTTCTGTCTCTGCCACATGCTACCCTCCTGACAGCTTTAGCTGTACCTAGAGGCCACAGATGCCTCTATGAAAATGTCTCCAAAGTTGCCATCTCTGGCCCACTCATCTCTGAATTCCTGGGGGACAGAGACCCTGTTTTATTCAACTTTATATCCTCAGCCCCTGACCTGATATATTGTAAACTTGGTAAACATTTTCTGGGCCAATAAATGACATGCCTGAGCCCATCTCATTAACAGCCCACTAGATATCCTACCTCTGTTTAGCCCTTGGACCTCACATTCTGACCTCAGCCTCATCTGAAGAGTAGAAACATGCATGTTTCTAAGCTCATCTTCCCAGCCTTCTCCAGGAGCTCCTACTCCTGAATTCCCATTTGGAGGAATGGCCATAATGCTCTTCTGGAAATTCAGGATTGGAGCCTTGAGTCAACTTTGCTTTTCTCTCTTCTTTACCAGCCCCTCCATCCCCACCGCAGACATCAGAGGCTAATGTCTATGGCTTCAGGAACAAGGCACTATTTATTGAGGGCATACTATGTGCTTACTGTACTGGGTACTGAACTGGGGGCTGGGGGTGCAGCCTGTGTACAAGAGAGACAAAATCTGCTCTCCAGGGAGCTAAAAGTCCAGTGAAGGAAAGACAGATAATAAAAATGTAAGTGAATATTTAAATTATTATTATTTTAAAAATTCAACAGTATTAAAAGGAGATGGTATACATGCACGATTAAGCAATGCCTGTTTTTTTTTGGTATTCCAGAAATTTCTTTGTTATTTTTAATTGGCACTTCATAATTGTACATATTTCGGGGATATGATTTGATGTTTCAGTACACATATGTGTTGTGTAATGATCAGATCAGGGTAGCTAGTGTGTCCGCCACTTCATGCATGTATCATTATTTTGTGGTGAGAACCTCTAAAAGCCTCTCTTCTAGCTATTTTATAATACATAACACCTTATTGATTGATGATTGATTGATTGACTGATTTTGATATGGGATCTCACCATGTTGCCCAGGCTGGTCTTGAACTCCTAGGCTCAAGCAATCCTCCTGACTTAGCCTTGTAAGTAACTAGGATTATAAGCTCAACCCACTGTGCCCAGCTCAGAATGCCTTGCTGTTAACCACAGTCACCCCACTGTGCAATAGAACACCTGAGGTTATTCCTCCTATCTAATTGTAACTTTGTACCCATTGACTAACCTCTCCTCATCTTCCCTTCCCTCCTTCCCTCTCTCATCTCCGTAATGGCTGTTCTACTCCCTGCTTCGATGACATCAACTTTTAAAACAAAGATTCCACATGAACGAGAACATGTTTTTTTTTCTGTGTCTGGCTTATTTTACTTAACATGATGTTCTCTGGGTTCATTCACGTTGTCAGAAATGTCAGGATTTTCTTCTTTTTTATGGCTCAATGATATTCTATCGTGTATAAACATCTCATTTTCCTGATCCATATATCCATTTTGGACACTTACATTGATTCCGTATCTCGGCTATTATAGATAATGCTGCGGTAAACAGGGGAGTGCAGATATCTTTTTGACATTGATTGCATTTCCTTAGACTATATACTTAGTATGGAGATTGCTGGATCATGTAGTATTTTTATTTTTAATTTTCTGAGGAACTGGAATACTGTTTTCCATAATGGCTTACTAATTTACAGTAGCACTGACAGTGTGTAAGTGTCCCCTTTTCTCCAGATCCTTGCCAACATGTGTTTTATTTTTTGTTTCTTTGATAATAGTTTTATTTTAATTTGAATGAAGTGGCATCTCACTGTGTTTGTTTTTGAGACAGGGTCTCGCTCTGTCACCTAGGCTGGGGTGCAGTGGCACAATCTTCACTTATTGCAGCCTCTGCCTCCCAGGTTTAAGCAATTCTCCTGCCTCAGCCTCCTGAATAGCTGGGATTACAGGCATGCACCACCACGCCTGGCTAATTTTTGTATTTTTAGTAGAGACAGGGTTTTACCACATTGGCCAGGCTGGTCTTGAACTCCTGACCTCGAGTGATCCGCCCACCTCGGCCTCCCAAAGTGCTGGTATTACAGGTGTGTGCCACTGTGCCCGGCTGTCACTGTGGTTTTGATTTGCATTTCCCTGAGGATTAGTGATGTTGAACATTTTTTCCTATACCTGTGGAGCATTTGTATGTCTTCTTTTGAGAAATGTCTATTAAAGTCTTTTACCCGTTTTAAAATAAGATTATTATTATTATGTTTTTTTCTGTTGAGTTGTTTAAGTTTCTTATATATTCTGGCTATTAACCCCTTGTGAACTTAATATCCAGATAGTTTGCAAGTTTTCTTTTTTTTTCCATTTTGTAGATTGTCTCTTCACTCTGGTTTTTCTTTTCTGTGCAAAAGAGTTTTAATTTGATGTAATCTCATTTATCTATTTTTGCTTTTGTTGTCTGTGCTTTTGAGGTCTTATTTTAAAAATCCTTGCCCAACCCAATGTCATGATATGTTTGGCCTATGTTTTCTTCCAGTAGCATCATCGTTTCAGGTTTTATATTTTAGTCTTATACAATTTAAGTTGGTTTTTGTATATGATGATGAGAGATAAGTGTGTAGTTTCATTTTTCTGCATGTGACTGTCCAATTTTCCCAGCACCATTTTTTGAAGGGATTCTTGGCACCTTTGTCAAAAATCAGTTGGCTTTAGGTATGTGAATTTATTTCTGGGGTCTCTATTCTATTCCATTGATCTATGTGTGTGTTTTTATGCCAGTACCATGCTGTTTTGGTAACTCTAGATTTGTAGTATATTTTGAAGTCAGGTAGTGTGATGCCTCCAGCTTGTCCTTTTTGCTCAGCATGCTTTCACTATTTGGGGTCTTTTACGGTTCCATATACATTTTAGGCTTCTTTTTTCCTATTTCTGTGAAGAATGTAATTTTTTTGTTTGTTTTTGTTTTGTTTTGTTGTAGAGACAGGGTCTTGCTGTGTTGTCCAGGCTAGACTTGAACTCCCAGGCCCAAGCAATCCTCCTACCTCATACTCCTGAGTAGCTACAATTACAGGCATTTGCCACTGCACTTAGCTTGTCACTGGTATCTTGATAGGGACTGCATTAAGTCTGTAGATCACCTTGGGTAGTATGGTCATTTTAACAAGATTAATTCTTCCAACCCATGAACACAATATATCGTTCCATTTGTTTGTGTCCTTTTCACTTTCTTTCATCAATGTTTGATAGCTTTCAGTGTTTAATATCTAAATTAATGAGACTTTAATTATTTAATAATTTTAGGTATTTATTAATTATTTAATATTAATTTAAATGACATTTAAATTAATAAGAAAAAACTTTGCTAGGTGTGGTGGCATGTACTTGTAGTCCTAGCTATTAGGGAGTCTGAAGTGGGAGGATTGCTTCGGCCCAGAAGTTTGAGGCTATAGTGAGTTGTGATCGCATTACTGCACTCTAGCCTGGGCAACAGAGTGAGATCCTGTCTCTAAAAAAAAGAGACAATTTCAGGAAGTGATACCTGCCATGAACAAATCAAAACAGGTTAATGATAGCTTCTTGGTGGAGGTAATATTTCAGGTGAGACTAAGTGATAAGAAGGAACCAGACACAGGAAGATTTGGGAATAGAGAGCAGGTGCAAAGCAAGATGCAGTGATCGAGAACAGGTCAGGACCCACATCCCCTACCTGAAAAACAGTGATGGTGAGGATAAGGGGATGAGAGTAGTCATACTTATTCTAAAAATGGTGGTCAGTAGAACAGTGTAGCCAGTGTTCTAAGTGCTTTACCTGATATACATTCTTTAATTTTCTTGGCAACTCCTAAGATGGGGACTGTTATGATCCCTATTTTAGAGCTGGGAAAACTGAGGCACGGAGCAGTGAGTAACCAGCCTAACACCACACAATGAATGAGCAATGGAGCCACAATTCAAAATTGAATCTGTCTTCAGAACCTGTGCTCGCTTCCACTGATATGTATTGGCCACCCTGAGAATGTTCTGCTAAATGCTGCATGTCCTGCAAGCTCAAAATGCTGCATAAAGCCTTCTCTGTCCCTCCCAACCAGAAGTGTGTTCTCCTCAGAACTTGCAGTGGAACTTTGACCTTTCATTTGGTGTTGACCACACTCTGCCTTGTGTTATGAATATTGTGTGTATGCCATCCTTGGTAAATGTTTTATATCTGCATTCTAAGTGTTTAACTCCAGGAATTGTGTCATGTTTATTTTTGGATCTCTCCCAAGACTACAGATAGGGCATTGTTGGTATCTGTGGTATCTGCTGCAGATTTATTGATCTAAGACCTGGTACGTGTTACCTAGTATCTTTTCTAAGGCCTGGTGTGTGGTTTCTACCTCCTGATTGAAAAAAATTTTCTTCTCTGAGCCAGGCATAGTGGCTCATGCCTGTAATCCCAGCACTTTGGGAGGCTGAGGTGGGCAGATCACCTCAGATCAGGGGTTCCAGACCAGCCTGGGCAACCAATATGGTGAAACTCTGTCTTTACTAACTGGCCGAGTGTGGTGGCAGGCAACTTTAATACCAGTTACTTGGGAGGCTGAGGCATGAGAATCACTTGAATCTAGGAGGCGGAGGCTGCAGTGAGCCGAGATCACACCACTGCACTCCAGCCTGGGTGACAGAGTGAGACTTTGTCAAAAAAAATTTTTTTCTTCTCTGTTGCAGACATGAAGACATCTTATCCATCCTCACTGCTGTCAACAATGATGTGAGTCGACGAGCAGACAAACAGGGAACAAAGAAACAGATGCCCCAGCCTGCTTTCACACTAAGGAAAAAACTCGTATTCCCTGTGCCCCTGGATGCACTTTCATTATAGCAGAGAGTTTTTGTTGGTTCTTAGACTTCAACGAATTATTGGCGGCATCCTCCAACCTCCTGCCCAGCACAGAAATTGGTGGTCTACACCTGTCATTCTAGAAACAGGAAACACCCTGCTTTCTGACACAGTCAATTCTGTTTTTTCTTTTTCTTTTGATAAGTGTAAATGTTAGAAAACTTTCTTTTTTACTTTCTTTTTTTTGGAGACAGTCTCACTCTTGTCACCCAGACTGGAGTACAGTGGGGCAATCAGGGGTCACTGTAGTCTTGACCTCCCGGGCTCAAGCTATCCTCCCACCTCAGCTTCACAAGTAGTTGGCACTACAGGTGTATATCACCATGCCCGGCTACTTTTTGTTCTTTATGTAGAAACGGAGGTGTCTCACTTTGTTGCACAGGCTGGTCTCAAACTCCTGGGCTCAAGTGATCCTCCCGCCTCCACCCCCAAAATGCTGGGTTTGTAGGCATGAGTCACCATGCCTGGCCAGAAAACTTTCATTATTGAAGACTTGGATTGCAGCCTTGGTTTTGGATGCGTACCCTGAAGAGAGACTAATTGGCCTTGGTTTGTGTAGGTATTGTGTTTTTGAGACAGAGTCACTTCATCACCTGGACTGGACTGCAGTGGCGGGATCACTGCTCACTGCAGCCTTGACCTCCCAGGTT
This sequence comes from Cacajao melanocephalus, assembly GCA_963573385.1. NCBI lineage: Eukaryota > Metazoa > Chordata > Mammalia > Primates > Pitheciidae > Cacajao > Cacajao melanocephalus. The sequence goes on along the minus strand of CAUYLG010065406.1, from coordinate 41,979 downwards.
CAAGCGATCCTCCCACCTCAACCTCCCAAGTAGCTAAGACTACAGATGTGTGTCCATGCCCAGCTAATTTTTGTATTTTTTTGTAGCGATGGGGCTTCTCTATGTTGCCCAAGCTAGTCTCAAACTCCTGGGCTCAAGTGATCCTCTGACCTCAGCTTCTCAAAGTGCTGGGACTCCAGGCGTGAACCACTCTACCTGGCCTGGGGACCAGGTACATTTTAAGGTTCCTTGGTGCTCAAAGAACCACTGTTCTTAGCCTAGGCAGCTTAGATTACCTCTCTAGGCAACTGCCTCTTAGTTATAATTCTGTGTCCCCTCTGCATGAACATTGGACAATGAGGTCACAGTTCACCCACTCCCTCCCTCTGATTTCCCCCTTCCTAAGACTTCTCTTCTGCACATCTAGTGAGGTGAAAATTTGGTCTATGCCAGGCCCATTTCCTGCTTTTGTATAAGGAAGGAGCTCACGCAGGAAGTTTTTCTTGGGTTGGAGACAGGTTTCCCTGTAGGAAGATGATGGCTCATTTACACTCAGCTGCTCTGCAGGCAGAAACTTTACAACCTGATGTCAAATTCCACGTTGGACTGGGTGTTGTGGCTGACGCCTGTAATCCCAGTACTTTGGGAGTCCAAGGCAGGCTGATCACTTGAGGTCAGGAGTTTGAGACCAGCTCCAATTTGGTGAAACTTTGTCACTACCAAAAAGACAAAAATTGGCCAGGCATGGTGGTGGGCACCTGTAATCTCAGCTACTCAGGAGACTGAGGCAGGAGAATCTTGAACCTGGGAGGTGGAAGCTGCTGTGAGCCAAGATCAAACCACTGCACTCCAGCCTGGGCAACAGAGTGAGACCTTGTCTCAAAAAAAAAAAAAATTCCATGTTGGGGTTGGAACCTTTCAAGTGCCATTGACAGAACACCCAATTCGAATTGACTGAAGCAAAGAAGAGAATTTATTGCCCATTCACAGGGAAATCCAGGAATGGATAGCACCTGCTTTTAGGCAAAGCTTGAATCAGGACTCAATCTATAGGGCAGAACCTTTCTCTTGGCTGGATTTCCTCAGGGCTGGCAGCTGTAGTGTAGACAGTCCCCAGCTTGTCACTACTACTATAGTTTGCTCCTCTGGCCCAAGGGAGGAGGAGAGAGGCTGCCCCAGAGACTGAAGCTGTTCTCAGGACCACTGGGCTCTTCTTAGCCTGAGGGATGTCTGGCTTGCCTGAAGGGAATGGCTTTGTATGGATGCCTTGGTGCTTTTTTCATTAAGATTTTGAACATTTTTATGTACTTGAGCTTTTTTTTTTCTATTTATAGAGGAACTCTTTCTTTAATTCCTGGAACCCTATTTTGAATCCTTGAAGGTGTGCCCTTGTAGGGAGATCCAAAGTCCTGTGGTTAACACCTTCATTTATAGATAAGGCAGTTGAGGCCTGGGGAAATGAACAACCTCACAGCCCTTATTTACTGGATTTTACTTCAGCCAGGTGAGCTGGAATGCCATGGGGTGTGGCAGGACATTAGGCATTTTTTTTGATATGTAAATGCTTATAAAAAAATGTAAAGGAGTGAAGAAAAACAACTCTCAGCGGTGCCTGAATTTTTTTTTCTTTTTGAGACGAGTTTCACTCTTGTTCAGGCTGGAGTGCAGTGGTGTGATCTCAGCTCCGCCTCCCAAGTTCAAGCAATTCTCCCTGCCTCAGCCTCCAGAGTAGCTGAGATTACAGGCATGTGCCACTACGCCCGGCTAATTTTGTATTTTTAGTAGAGACCGGGTTTCTCCATGTTGGTCAGGCTGTTTTTGAACTCCCAACCGCAGGTGATCTGCCTGCCTCAGCCTCCCAAAGTGCTGGGATTACAGGTGTGAGCCACTGCGTCTGGCCTATGGTGCCTGAATTTATAATTATTTATGTGAAAGTCAAATTTGTGTACAGTAAATTTGCTCTAAGAAGTATTCATAAGAACACTGTTCTGGTGTCTCTGGTCGTCTGGTGGATTTGAATGTAACTTGACAGAGGAAATGTCTAATCCATATTGACAGAGCAGGAGCACCGTCATCTCAGACAAACACTGCCACTTTAAGTTCCAGTTCCCTTTCTTGCCTCATGCATTTCAAGGAAATCACTTCTCTTCTAACAACAAGCAGCCAGAAAGAGAAGATGGTAAAACACAGATAAGACAGCCCAGACACAGAGAGAGGTTGGGGGCACGTCTCTTGGGTAACTGCCAAACTTCACCTTTACACAATGGGCCCCAGTGAAACAATGGGCTTTTATAAGCACATTCCTTTCCCTTCAGTTGCACTAAGATAGGGAAGCTAAAAGCAGACTCAGGGAGGGGTGGGTATGCCTGCAGCTGCAGAAAGATGTATGGGAATAGGCACACAACTCTGCCTCTCAGATAAGCACAACAAAGAGACACAGAAGCAGTCCAAGCCTCTGGTAAACCCTCCCACCATAAATCCTTAAAAACTCTTTGTAAGAGAGTGGGCTCTGACCTAACTTGGCCAGAAGCCCCTCTTAGGTTAGTTTTCTCTAAAATAAACCTGTCCTCGACTGTCAAGCCACCTTTCATGTTTCTTTTCTCTTTCTTTAATTCTTACACATTTATCAGGATGATGATCTCTCAAAACCATGTTCATAATAGTCCAGGCTAAAAGCTAGTGGCCACTGTCTTTGTCCAATTGGCAGAACATAGCCTTTGACCATGTAACAGTCCTTCCCTGCAAGTGAAGGATGGCGAGGTACCGAGAAAAGAGCGAAGGATCTGGAGATCAAAGTCCTGCATTTCCATTTTTGTCCTGTGGTTCCTTTGCTCAGAAACACTAACTAAATCAAGCTAGCTTTTTTCAGCCTTATCTGTAAAGTAGAGAAAACATGAGCTGTTGGGAAGATGAAAAAGAATGTGTATGTGTGCATCTATTTAAATCTAACTGTGCTAAGGTACATATAAGGCCTTTAGGTGGTAGGGTCTTCTGGTTGTAACTGCCACAGAAATAGCAGGGCTTAAGTTCCTTTGTGTGTAATTCCAGCTGACTTTATTAGCAGCAACTCAACACTAGCAGTACCCCTGACATACTCTGAGTAAGACCTAATTCTTCCCTCACTGGTTCATGATGTCCACAGCAGCAGAAGGCCAGCTCTTGCTCTGAGCCAAGTTGAACAAAATGCTGTTGATAAAACCTCCTTCATCAGGAGCATTTAGGGTTTGATGTTTAAGTTTTGGACCTCTGGTGTATATCATATTTCTGTTTTGCTAGAACTTAGTGCTTGTGCAAGGTTAAATTCTAGAATCAGGCAATGTTCTTTTTAGAGGCCTCCAGCAAGCACTTCAGAGGTCCGTGAATATTTACAGCTGTGAGTCGTGGATCTGTCCTGACACCGGAGCATAGATATCCTTGGCTCATTCCTCAGAGGGAGGTGTGCACAGTTGGTAGAGCGTGCTCTCCAAGATTTTGTGAAACATTAAGCTTGTTTATATTTGTGTGCGAATGTCTGTGTGAATTTTGAGTTCTGGAATAACAGGTGATTTGATCACAGCTCTTTGACAGTGGCAATAGTCATTGTATGCCAAGACGTTTATGAAGGGAATAGGCAGATTGAGTGAGGTTCCTATATATTTTGCCTAGTTTTACTCACCTACAAAAGCTGTAATTAAATGTTTCTGTCTTTCCCCTTCTTTCTCTCTTTTATTAATTTTTTTTTTTGAGATGAAGTCTTGCTCTCTCACCTAGGCTGGAGTGCAGTGGTGCGATCTTGGCTCACTGCAACCTCCGTCTCCTGGGTTCAGTGATTCTCCTGCCTCAGGCTTCTGAGTAGCTGGGATTACAGGCGTGCACCACCATGCCTGGCTAATTTTCATATTTCTAGTTGAAACGGGGTTTTGCCATGTTGGCCAGGCTAGTCTCAAACTCCTGACCTCAAGTGATCTGCCCACTTTGGCTTCCCAAAGGAGTGAGCCATCATGCCTGGCCTCATTCGTTATTTCATAAAAGTTTGAATACTGCCAAACAAAATTAAAAACATGAAGACATTTGATAAAGTGTTATTACAAATGTTACTGTAATTTAACTACTGGTGTTTATTTTTATTAGAGCCACAGCACCTACTGGCCTCTGCTTCAGGGACTAGCAATGGTGGTGGGCAGGTTTGATATCACTGGGTCTACCCTTAGCAATGCATTCTATTCCACCTGTGCCCAGGCGGGGTTAAATATATAAGCATCCGGTACGCTGTGATACTGACCCATCAGAACAGACACTGACTGGTACAACACAATGGTGAATGTTGCCAAATAGCAGCCCTTAATCAATAATGATCAAATCCACAGAGGTAAACTAAATTAGAAGTTTACCTCATACAGTTAATTTTTGTGCCACACCTAATTCACAGAATCTTCTAGGTCAGATGCTTTCTGAATGATCTTGTCAAGTTATTCTCAGCCTGGAATTCTTGGGCCCTTGGGTGTTTGTGAATTTGTTCTCAGAGCCTCTGAGCTCTCCACCTTCATTTTTAAGTGCTTTAACTCTTTTTTGGTGATAATCTTTAAAGCTTCACAGACGTCACCGGGCACAGTGGCTCACGCGTGTAATCCCAGTACTTTGGGAGGCTGAGGCAGGTAGATCACGAGGTCAGGAGCTCGAGACCAGCCTGACCAACGTGGTGAAAACCTGTCTCTACTAAAAATACAAAATACAAAATACAAACAAAAAAAACCCCAAAGCAATAACAACCTCAAAAAACTCACAGATGTGTGTCCTGGCTCTTCGGGGTGCTGCTTCACATTTGAGTACTGCCACACAATGGTTGCTCATGTTCTGGGGCCTGCCCGCAGAAAGTGATGAACTTTACCTTGAACTTTTTAATGTAAGTTACTTTTTAATGTAAGTTAAAAAGTGGACGGGTATCTGTAGCTCTTCGGTCAGTGTCTGTTCTCATGAATCTGCCCACAGAAAGTGATGAACTTCACCTTGAAGTTTTTAATGTAGTGTGGATGGGCATCTGTAGGTCTTCAGGTGCCAGTGGTGAATCTGTTTGAAGCTTGCTTTGCTCCATCGTCTCATTCCGTGACAGACTCCTCCTCCACTGTCCCTCACCTCTGCTGAACGGTTTTAGCAGAGGGAACTCACCGCAAGTGGGGGCATGGATTTGGGAGCTTGAAAGGACCCCAGTGACCCTGCAGTCCAGCCCTCTGAGTACTCAGTGACTTACTGAAGCCTCGTAGCCATTCCTGGAGGATTTGCAATTCTTTGTCTCTCTGGATTCGCCACCCCGTCCCTCCAAGCCACCTGTTTTCCCTTTTGGACAGCTTTAATTGTTCTCTGTTCGACTGGAAGCTGCCTCCTTAGAAACTACTTAAAACCGCTGGGTTTCATTCTGAACTCTGGAGCCACACCAAGCAAGTATAACTGTCCTCTGATGAGACTGGCATTGTGTGTGACAAATTATTTAACTTTTTTCTGGAAGAGTTTCAGTTTTGTTGAAAGTCTGCAGTTTACTCTTAAGGATATGATAAGAATGTAGCAACACATTTGTATCTTTGAATTTTAAATAGGAATTAAATTTTTAAATTTAGTTTAGTTTCGTTTTGTTTGAGACATGGTCTCACTGTGTCACCCAGGCTGGAGTGCAGTGGTACCACCTTGGCTCACTGCAACCTCTGCCTCCTCTGCTCAAGTGATCCTCCCACCTGAACCTCCTGAGTAGCAGCTGAGACTACAGGCAGATTTTTTTGGAAACTGAACTTTTTTCTGGTAGGGTTTCAGTTTCGTTGGAAGTCTACAATTTGCTCTTAAGGATGTGATAAGAATGTAGCAGCACATTTGTATCTTTGGATTTTGAATAGGAACTAAATTTTTTCTTTTTATTTTTCCTTTTTTTTTTGAGATAGGGTCTCACTTTGTCAACCAGGCTGCAGTATCGTTTCCCAATCATAGTGTACTGCAGGCTGGACCTCCTGGACTCAAACAATCCTCCTGCCTCAGCCTCCCAAGTATGAGGACTACAGGCAGGCACATGCCATGATGCTTGGCTAATTTGTGTATTTTTTATATTTATTATTTTTTGAGAGGGAGTTCTCTCTTGTTGCCCAGGCTGGAGTGCAATGGTGCACCGCAACCTCTGCCTCCTGGGTTCCAGTGATTCTGCTGCCTCAGCCTCCTGAGTAGCTGGGATTAGAGGCATGTGCCACCACGCCCAGCTAATTTTGTATTTTTAGTAGAGATGGGGTTTCTCCATGTTGGTCAGGCTGGTCTCGAACTCCTGAACTCAGGTGATCTGCCCGCCTCGGCCTCCCAAAGTGCTGGGATTATAGGTGTGAGCCACTGCACTTGGGCAGGAACTAAATTTTTAAATTTAGTTTAGTTTTGTTTGAGATAGGGTCTCACTGTGTCACCCAGGCTGGAATGCAGTGGTATTATCTTGGCTTACTGCAACCTCTGCTTCCCCTGCTCAAGAGATCCTCCCACTTGAACCTCCTGAGTAGCAGCTGGGACTACAGGCAGGTGTTTTTCAGAAATGGAACTCTTAATACATTTTTTAAAAATGGAATCTTTTTTAGAAAGCACTAGAGGAAATTCTGTGTTTAAAGATTTGCTTATTTGGCAATGTAAACAACTATTTCCTAACATAACTTTTGCAAGTCTAAATTTTTATAAAAAGATTTTTAAATTAAAAAAATTTTAATTGTACTTTTACTTTTTAAATAATTTTGAGTAGGTAATATTTTTATAAAGATATTCATATTGTTTGAAGATAAGAAAATATATCAAAGGTGTTCAAGAAGAGTTTTGCCCCCAATTCTGTCCATGTATACCCAGTCCTCCCCACTTCTACAGACATATTTCAGATAGGTATTTCTTGAAAGAACATACGCTGTGAAACTTATCATTAGTTCTCATTTTAAGTGATTCTGTAAAATGCCTGGGAAATACTGATAAAATTCTAGAATGGAAATAACTTTGTGAGATTTTGAACCGAGTATTTGTAAATAGTAGAAATGGACTTACTCATAAGTAAAGGAATTTTATTTGATAACTTTTTTTCTGATTACATGGTAATGTATGTTCATTATGAAATATCTGGGAAATACAAAAACACACAAAGAAAAAAGTATATTCATTTATAATTCCATTTTGATATGTATTTTCCCATTATTCACGCTCTTTGTCACAGATTTCCTCCACCCTTTTTCAAGGAGTAGATCCTCCATGTCTCCCCAATCATAAATCCAGTAAACTTTGTCATTACTACCGTGTGTACTTTCACTCACGTTTCAATTCCAAGCATGTCCCTCTCTGACAACTACCTCCCATCATTCCATCTTGCTGCTTCTGGGACCTTCCCTTCGAGGAACTTCAGTGCCACTGGGGCTTCCAGTTAGGTTGATTGACCCTAACTATCGTCTTCCCAATGTTAGCACCGCCCCTCACTCCCTCTTCACTCTGCTTAGCTGCGTCTTTGTTAGAGTCTCATGTACCTACCAGCACCTTTGCCTTTCCCATTCCGCTGAGGTGGGAGAATCCCAACTCTGGCTAATCCCATAAATCTGTGTCCTCCAAATTTGTACTGGAATTCCAAGGACGTGGGTGGGGTAAAAACATTCCATGTTGCAGACAGGTCTCGTTTAAAACCAGTGACCACAAATCTCCAACAGGTTTTTAGGGGTTTTGGCAAGCTGTGACGTTTCTCTGGTTATATTACCCTTTTGCACTCTAAGTCTGTTTTACTGATGATAGAATTCTCTATGATCTCAACCTAAAAGGTTAGAGATACTTCCTGAGAAGTCCCACATTTTCCCTTGATAACCCACTATGGACATGTCCTTTGTGAATTTAAGAAGAAACACTTGCTTCTTGATTATTTTAAAACATCAAAAACAACATTAAAAAATTGAAGGATGAGGCTGGGGCACAGTGGCTCATGCCTGAAATCCCAGCACTTTGGGAGGCTGAGGTGGGCGGATCACTTGAGGTCAGGAGTTCAAGACCAGCCTGGCCAACACGGTGAAACCCTGTCTCTACTAAAAATAAAAAAATCAGCTGGGCATGGTGATGCACGCCTGTGACACCAGCTACATGGGACGCTGAGGCACGATAATTGCTTGACTCTGGGAGGTGGAGGTTGCAGTGAGCCAAGATCATGCCACTGCACTTCAGCCTGGGCGACAAAGCAAGACTCTGTCTCAAAACAAAAACGAAAACACACAAAAAAAGAAAAGATGAGTCACAAACTGGGAAATGGTATCTGTTACATTGTATAACTGTTAAAGGAGATATGCATACATATACTGTACATATAATCTTCTGCAAATCCATAATATGTTAAACAATCCAATTTAGATGGGTAAAACATAAACTAGTTCAAAGATGAGCAAAAAATACAAACCAGTTATTAAAAGGAAATACCAATGAGCAATAAACATATGAAAACATAACCATTCTCTTTAGTCATCACAGAACTTGAAAAACACAGCCACAGTGAGATGTCATTTTATGCTCATATTATCAACATTTAAAACTCTGTCCGTACCAAGTATGGGTGAAGATATGGAGAAAGAGAACTCTATTACATTGATCGAGGAAATGTAAATGGACACAATCATTTTAGAGAACAATGTGCAATATTTATAAATGTTGGAAATTTGCACACAGTAAAATCTAGCAATTCCATTTTTGGATCTATATCCCAAAAGAAACTTTAACAAAATTGTTTTATAGAGACAGGGTCTTGTCATGTTGGCCTCAAACAATCTTCCTGCATCAGCCTCCCAAAGTGTTGAAATTATAGGTGTGAGTCACCACGCCTGGCCCCAAAAGAAATCTTGGACATGTACCAGGAAATAAGGAAGAGTGTTAGTTTTCTGAGCAGCATTTTTTGTAAGAGCACAAAGAAAAGAAAAAAGAAGCATCCCAAACAATCTATGTATTCATCAGGAGGAAGATAGATAAATTGTGGTATAGTCGTGTAAAGGAATACTATCAAGTAGTGAAACAAAATTAACTAGAATTATTTAGGTTGAACCACACGAAATTGCCATTCTTCTAGATTGGAAACTACCAAATATTGGCAATTTCATACGGTTTAAATATGTGTATCAGAAACATAATGCTAAGTAAATAATATGTATATAATATGATTTATATAATGTTAAAAACACAAATAAGTCTTATGTGTTGCTTATGAATTCATATGTATATTGTACAAATATACAGATGCATGGCAGTGGTAAGGAGTTTAGAGTAGTAGTTGCCTGGGATGGGATTGGGGTTTGGACATGCCAATGGGGAGGAATTACAGGGTCTTCAAATGCATGAATCATGTTTTATATCTTCAACTGAGTGCTGGATGTGGGGGAGTCTCTCTCTTTTTTTCATCCTTTTTTGCATCTCAATGCTGATTAATGTCATTTAGCCACCAGACTGGGTGATTTATTGGTTTGTTGAATACCTGGCCAGGTTTGCAAGGAAGTTTTGCTCTCTTGGGCAGAGTATATTTTTCCAATCTAGTACCTGTCTGTATCTTTGGTGGTGATTTCTCTGGCTGTAGTTAATCAGTGTTGCCAAAGGAAGGATAAGGGGCATTGACTCACTTTTTATTGCCCTGAGCAATTCCTGTTGCAAAATAATAATGATCTGGATATATTCTCCAGAACAGGAAGCAAGCTGCAGTTAGAAAACTGCCTTATGACGCTTCTCAGGGTCCCAAACCGGTTTCTAACAAAACAGTGTGAGTCAAAAGTGTTCATCTACAAAATCAGCCATCTTCACCATGACACCCCCCATGTCCAAACTGCTGCTGGCATTCCTCCACTCAGAATGCACAATCAGAAGCTCACCACTCTATTGGATCAGGCTGCTATTTCACCATTTGCAGAACCTACCAAAAGATCTTTAGAGGCTGGACATGGTGGCTCGCACCTGTAATCCCAGTACTTTGGGAGGTGGAAACAGGCGGATCACTTGAGGCCAGAAGTATGAGACCAGCCTGGCCAACATGGTGAAATCCTGTCTCTACTAAAAATACAAAAATTAGCTTGGCGTGGTAATGTATGCCTGTAGTCCCAGCTACTCAGGAGGCTGAGGTACAAGAATTGCTTGAACCCAAGAGGTGGAGGTTGCAGTGAGCCGAGATTGTGCCAGTACCACTCCAGCCTGGGCAACAGAGTGAGACTCCTTCCCAAAAAAAAAAAAAAAAAAAGGAGAAAATTCCATAGAAACTTGAGAAGGATCCTTCCACTAGGGCAGAAGGGATCAGAGAGTAAGAATCTTCACACCCCCACTCATGCCCTTCTGAATGCTCAGCTGGCCACGCTGCAGGGAAACGGTGAGCCAGTTTTGGCTTGGGGCTTCTTGCTGCTGCCAAATTAACAATTCCTGCCATTGGGTCTAGACACCTGCTACTGCTAAAAATGCTGGTGAGAGTGAGGGAAAGATGTTTTAGTTCTCATTTTACAGATCAGAAAATCAAGGCCCAGAGAAGCTAAGTAGTCTTGGAGCTAGGAGCCATGGCTTCTGCACTTAAGTTACCATCTAGAAACATTGACAAGTCAACTTTATCAACAGTTCCAGGCCTGTAAGAAATGGGCATGGTTTATCTTGAAGGTTATAAACAAATAAAAAAAATAGACTGCACCATTACTGATGAGAAATGTGAATCATTCTGCCAGTAATCGAAAGTACAGCTGCCTGTACAAAAGCTATGCGTTGTCAAGCCTGTCCAGATCCTTGCGTGTGACAAACCACTCAGAGTTCCCTTTTTATTTCTCTTTGTGCTCAGTAGGTTGTTGAAATTTCTGGAAAAGACGATGGAAATCAGGGGCAGGAAGAGAACAGTGTGGGGTGCTGAACAGACTCAGATCTCAGCAGCCTCCCTGCCCATCGCCATCTCTGTGCAGATGCCTCGACCCCCCACTTACAGGTGGAGTAGTTTCCTAGTCCTTCGTAGAGGCTCCCTTCTGCCTGCCCTCCAGCCACATCGCCTGAGATCGACAACGCACAGTAGGAAGACAGAAACCTTCCTGTACAGCACCACTTTGCGATTCTGGAGCCACAAAGTTGAGACTTCTGAACTTGGCATTCTTCTGCTCCACTACTGTTTCATGTGTACATGTGTCTATCTCTCTCGTTTCACCGCAAACATACTTCTAAAACTCCCATTTTCTTGATTTAGAAAGAGAACTACAAGCAAGTGGCTAAACAATTCAAACAGTACAAAACAGTTCATAGGGAAAAGGGAATTTCACACTGTCCCCCAAACCTTCAGTTCGTTTTATGGAGATAATTACTGTTTCTAATGTTTTGAATCTTCTTTCAGTGACATTTTATTCTTATGTAAGCATATGTGTATCTGTGTCCTTCCCTCATTTTCCCCCCACAAACACTAGCAGACTGTTTTGCACCTTGGTTATCTCATTTAACACATCTTAGAGACTGTTCTGATTTGGAACACATAGATCTGCTTGATCCTTTTCACGACTGCTACGGCTCCACTGGAGGTGTGGATCATCAGTGATTTAACTAGCACCCTAGTGATGGGTATTTAGGGATTGCAAACTTCATAAGGGCAGAAACAATCTCTTACCCATCCTCTGTTTCTGATATGGATAGGATGTGTCCCTGTCCAAATCATAAGTCGTATTGTAAGCCTCAATGTTGGAGGTGGGGCATGGTGGAAGTGATTGGATCATGGGGGTGGATCCTTCATAAATGGTTTAGTATCATCCCTTTGGTGCTGTTCTTGTGATAGAGTTCTCACAAGATCTGGTTGTTTAAAAGTTCATGGTACCTCCCCGCTCCCTTGGTCTTGCTCTTGCCATGTGAGATGCCTGCTCCCACTTTGCCTTCTGCCATGAATAAAAGCTCTCTGAGGCTTCCCCAGAAGCAGATGCCACTATGCTTCCTGTATAGCCTGTGGAATTGCAAGCCAATTAAACCTCTTTTCTTTATAAATTATCCAATCTTAGGCATTTCTTTATAACAATGTGAGGACAAGCTAATATAGTTCCCTACACTGTAACCTAAGGCAGGTCTTTGCACAAAGGGATGAGCCAGATTGCTTAGTAATTAAAACGCAAACACAAACCACAAGCATATCCATTTATGAATTGGGGAACAGCTTTTATTTGATTCCGAGCTCTGATACTTGTTGCTTTGCTTCGTTCAAAATGTGCTAGTTCTCATTCAGCTTCCCATCAGTCATACCACCAACCAACATGTACTAAGCTCTGTATGTGCCAGGTAGGAGGAAACTTATGGATGCAAGAAATGTCCCTCCCTTCTAAGAAATTATAATCTGCTATGGGAGAGAAGACAGTTACTTTTTGGCAAAAGTGACATAATAAAAATAATCAAGAAAAGGTGTATTTATTTATTTATTTTTGAGACAGACTCTCACTCTGTCACCAGGCTGGAGTGCAGTGGTGCGATCTCGGCTCACTGCAACCTCCATCTCCCAGGTTCAAGCAATTCTCCCGCCTCAGCCTCTCAAGTAGCTGGGACTATAGGCGTGTATCACCACGTCTGGCTACTTTTTTGTATTTTTATTAGAGACGCGGTTTCACCGTGTTAGCCAGGATGGTCTCAATCTCCTGATCTCATGATCTGCCTGCCGTGGCCTCCCACAGTGCTGGGATTACAGGGGTGAGCCACCCGGCCCGGTGAAAAGATGGATTTCTTGAAAAAAGGTGTTAGGATAATTGAGTCTCCACCTGCAAGAAAGTAAAGTTAGAAGCCCACCTCAGACCATGCACACCAGCACAAAAATGCCAAATAGCTTAAAGATACAAATGTTAAAACAAAACTGGAAAGGTATTAAAAGAAAATATAGAAAATAGAGCACCAGCAAAAAGTTCCCTACTCAAGACATAAAAGCCAGAAGTCATAAAGGAAAAGGTTGATAAATTCGAGTAGACAAAAATGTAAAACTTTTGTATAATATAAGACACAAAGAATGCATTTAAAGACATACCATGAAGGTTAGGAAGATGAAGACTGAAGTGGTGGTTACACATCAATATCAATGTGCTTAATGTTACTGAACTGTACACTTAAAATGATGAAAATGGTAACTTTTATGTTATGTATATTTTATCTCATAAAAAAGACATGAAATGAATCAGGGGAAAATATTTGCTACATAACTAAGAATGAAGGCGCTTAATAAAATTTGTAAAACTACACATACTTTTAAGAATGAATCAACAAAGAATTTCTATGAATTAGAAAAAAGTGACAGTCCAACTAAAAAATGAATAAGGAATACAAACAAGTGTTTCACAGAAGAAATAAAAACTGACAATGAAGTTATGAAAAAATGTTCACTCTCCTTAGTAATTGCACAAAACAAACAAAAACTATGTGACATTACTCCTAAGATTAGCAAATGTTAAAGAAGAAAAGATTGCTGGGGGTGAGGGGAAATGGGTACTTTTTTCTACCATTGGAAATATAAATTGGTGCAGCCTTATAGGGAGAGCAATTTTGCAACATTTTTCAAAGACTTAATTGCACAACCCTGTGGCAGAGCAATTCATTCCCCTTCCAGGAATTCTTTTCCTTCAAATTTAGTCATGTGGATGAAAACACATGTTCACTGCACAGTGTGTAACAGCCAAAAACTGCAAACTATAAAACTCACATTCCCTTCAATAGGGGAATGGTTAAATAAATTTTACAAGCTATTTGACAGATAATAGGCATGAACTAAAAGTTAAGGTCCAGTTAGAGATGGAAACCACACCAGTAATTTGAAAGGGAAAATTTAACAGGAAGAATTATTCACTAGTAAAAGAAGGCTAACTGCTAAAGGTACAAGAGCACTCAAGCCGTCTGCAGTCGGCAAGCCCCAGCTGGTGAGCAGGAAGCTTCCTGCTGGGAAGCTGCCAAAGTTCCCTGAAGGTGACCACTACTGGGTGGTGTTCTACAAGCTGCTGGCAGCCATAACGTAACAGCAGGAAGAAAAGCACCACAACCCGGAAGAGAAACCCAGGCCTCTGCTAGGCCTTGCAACGTCCCTCTGGCGCCCTCTACTGACAAAGTCTAAAATTGTGCCGGCTGGGAAAGGAGATCTTTTTATGGGATGTAGCTTGGTGTCACCACGCAGGACAGGGTGAATTTGGAGCTGAGATGCAACACAATGATTGATACTGGCATAGTATACTCACCCTGCTTTTGTAAATAAAATGGTATATGTGATATGTGTGTGTGTATGTATGTGTATATCTATGTATCTATACATACACAATATTTGTTCCTACTTATTATATATTTATATCTTTACTCTGCATTACAGGAGCTGTTCTAAGTATTTTGCATATATTAACTCATTTGGTTCTCATAATAACCTTCACATGCAGGAATCATTATAGCTACTTTATGAATGAGCCAAGGAAGGCACTGAGACATTAAGTAACTTGCCCAAGGTCACACAGCTAGTAAGTGTCAGAGCAAGAATTACTATGGCTTTATAAGTCTAGGAAAAAAGTCTGAAAGAATCAAAATGTCAACAACAGTGATTGCAAGGAAGCACTGAAGAGGCCATGGGAGGGGTTTTCACTTTGTAAAAAAATCAGTCCTTCAAATAAATACAGTGACACAACTACTGCTTTGTGTGTATGGATAGGGTATTTGTTTTTAAAAAAACTTATTTTTCAAAGAAGAAACTAAACTAGTAAATAAACGACCACTTACAGTGCCAGGCAGTAAGAAACAAGTGCCTGATAAACGGTGGTGAATGTGAGCACCCTCCACAGTGGGCGGGAAGAGACGGGGAGGGCGTTCTCTGGGGAGTGGCAGTGGCTGGAGCAAAGGTTTGGAGGAGGTAAGTCATGTGCTCTGAGCTGCTGGTTTCTGTTTCACCTTGTGTCTGAGCTGGTTGGAAGGCTGGTTATTTGTTCTGAGCTTCCTGCCTGTCCGCGCCCCGCCAACAGCTTCAGAAGAAGGTGACTGGCGGCTGCCTGAGGAATACCAGTGGGCAAGAGAATTAGCATTTACAGAGCATCACAGTCTGTGAGCTAACGCACTACATATATTGCTTTACTCACTCCCCACAGCAACCTTATCTTTTCCACGTGAAAAGATGGAGGCTGAGTGAAGCAAAAGAAGGTGTTTAGATTCCTCAGCAAGTGAGAGGCAGAGCCAGGATTTGAATCCAGATTTGTCTGATACTGAAGTCCAGGTTGGTTCCACCTCTCCAGACTGCTTTCCAGAGAGTAAAAGACAGGCCCTTTTCCTCAGCTGGCTGCTTCTAGAAGTCTGACCCTGCTGGCTCACAGTGACTTTAGTTTCTTGCCCAGAGGCTATGGGCTGCTGGTCAAGTCATAAGGAGGAGGGCCCAGCCGGAGAGGCTGATATTGGCTTCTACTCACCGTCTTTTCTCCTTCCTTCCAGGAGCAGCCCCTGGGTGTGTCCACTTTCAGGGTGTGTGAGGTTGGACTTTGGCAGCCTGAGCCCTCGAGTTGGCCACTTGAATCTTGGGAATATTGAGGTAAGCCTGGAATTTCCAGAGGAGCTTTGCGGAAAAGAAAAGTGATGAACACTATTACCGTGCTCTGTCTAGACACCAGTGGGCTGAGTGGAACCAGTGCCTGTTGGGATCTACCCACCCTCTCTCTGGTTATTAATCCATATTGTTCCCTGTAGACTGGTATGAGTGGATGGCGGAAGTATTTAGACAAGGTTTGGAGACCTGAACTCTGAGTTAAAATGCGTTGTCTTCCTATGGTGTGGGACCCTACGAGGAGCCGCAAGGGATACCGGGTGGTACACAGACATTATGCACTAAATGACAGTGGCTCCCACAGTGAAAAGTTATTCTTCATGATTCCTTTACATCAAGGAAAAAACCCACTGTCAGTAATAATATATCTTTTTTTTGAGACGGAATCTCGCTCTGTTGCCCAGGCTGGAGTGCGGTGGCATGACCTCGGCTCACTGCAACCTCTCCCTCCCGGGTTCAAGCCATTCTCCTGCCTCAGCCTCCCAAGTAGCTGGGATTACAGGTGCACATCATCACGCCCAGCTAATATTTTGTATTTTTAGTAGAGAAGGGGTTTCACCATAATGGCCAAGCTGATTTCTAACTCCTGACTTCAAGTGATCCGCCCACCTTGGCCTCCTAAGTGCTAGGATTACAGGCTTGAATCACCACATCTGGCCAGTACTAATATATCTTATCATGTCTCAAAACATGCATTTTTCCCTTTTTGACAATAGAGTAGGCAATAGCGTCTAGCTGGAATTTAGTAACGGTGTTACATTCTCATGTTATTTACTTTTACAGTTCCTCTTTTGTGGCAAATGCAATATTTTTCCATTTGTGGTAGTGAGATAAAATGTCATTTTAAAAAAGTTTGTTCATGCAAATTTTTATTTCAGTAAAGGCAGCCAATTAAAAATATAGTAAATTAAAGAACCAGCGATAAGGAATATGACAAAAATTGCCAATGTCATTTAGGAATGACTGAAGTGGGAAATTTGGTGCCATTTATGCTGAAGGCCAGGATGCTCTGAGAGACAGCATCTGAGGTGCTGAGCTGCTCATTCAACTACAGAAGCTCAGGCTGTTTCCGGAAAGTTCTAAAACAAGCCCGGGTTAGACATCAGTGATTTTTAGGGTAATATAAAGGAGCTCTTTGATATCTGAGTCTCACTGCACATGTGCTTTTCTATCTGGGAACCTTGGGAAAGGAATGGAGCTGACTATGAATGATTGGCAGGAAGTCAGTGATTTCCTAGTTGGCATAAGGAATAGGTATTACTGGAGACTCCAGACTGGGAAAGAGAAGGAGATGTCAGCATTCATTAACCAGTGGGCGATCTCACTATTCCCCACTTCCAGTTCCTCTCCCTGTGGTCCCATTTTGAACATTTAAAGCTGTCTCTTCTGCTATTTAATTCTACTTTTTTTTTTTTTTGAGACACAGTCTCGCCCTGTCACCCAGGCTGGAATGCAGTGGTGCAATCTCGTCTCGCCACAATCTCCACCTCCTGGGTTCAGGTGATTCTCATCTCAGCCTCCTGAGTAGCTGGGATTACAGGCGCCTGCCTCCACACCTGGCTAATTTTTTTTTGTATTTTATTTTAGTAGAGATGGGGAATCTCACCATGTTGGCCAGGCTGGTCTCGAACTTTTGGCCCCAAGTGATCTGCCCGCCTCAGCCTCCCAAAGTGCTGGGAGCTCACAGGTGTGAGCTACCATGCCTGGCTAATTTCATATTTTTATATAACCACTATATAAAAGCAATATACTTATGATTTTATTTCTTGGTTAAGTTCCTACTTATTATGTATTTACTCTGCATGCCAGGAGCTGTTCTAAGAGTTTACATGTATTAACTCGTTTGATTCTCATAATAACCTTCACATGCAGGAATCATTATTACGGTGACTTTATGAAAGAGGAAAGAAAGGCACTAACAGTTGATTTTATGTTATTTAGATCAAGATTTTATGTTATTTAGGTCAAGGTTAATAGTGTTATTCAAATCTTGTATAACTCTACCGCTTGTCTGTCTTTCTTACCCATTATCGAGAAGGCAACATAAACATCTTACACTATGACTGTGGATTGTCAATTTCTCATTTTAAATTTGGATTTTTCCTTTATGTCTGCCTTATGTGATGTTAGTATAATGATATCAGTTGGTACATCTTTTTCCATCCTTATACTTTCAGTGTTTAGATGTTCTTATACTTGAATTATGTCTGCTGTAAGTGGTGTATTGTTCAGGTTTTTCTTTTCTTATAGAAAAATATACTCTGGAAAGTTTTCTTAAAATTATACTATTTAGTCTATTTTCATTTAACGTAATTATCAATATAATTGGGCTGAAATCTGTCTTTCCAGTTGTTTTCTATTTGTCACATCAGTTCACTTTTCTCTACTTTCTTGATTTCTTTTAATTAAGTAATTTTAGAAAGTTCATCTTACCCCTTTATTAGCTTGTTAATTATACATGCTTTCAGTATTCTCTTAGTAGTTACACTTGAGTTGCACTGCCTAATAGTGCACCCGTGTGCTGTTTAAAACAGCTTTAATGAGATATGATTGATATACAAATGGCACATGAAGTATGCAATTTGATAAATTTTGACATATATATGACACATTTATGACAGACATATAAACACACTTATATATATATTCATGTGCCATTTCAGTCAATGACAGACCACATATATGATGGCGATCTCATAAGATTATAATACTGTATTTTTACTGTGCCATTTCTATGTTTAGACATATGTAGATATGCAAATACTTACCATTGTGTTACAGTTGCCTACAATATTCAATACAGCAACATGCTTTGTAGGTTTGCACCTTATGAGTAATAGCTAGACCATATAGCCTAGGTGTGTAGTAGGTGATACCATCTAGGTTTGCGTAGTACACTCTGTGATGCTAGCATAATGACGAAATCACTGATAATGCATTTCTCAGAACTTATGCCCGTCATTAAGTGATGTGTGATTGTATACATATGGGTGGAACTATCACTGCAGTCAGGATAGTCAACATGTATATTAACTCCAAAATATTTCTCACGCCCTCTTGAATCCTGTCCTCCTGCCCCTCCCACCCCTGCTCCTTTGAGGCATTTAGTTCTGTAAATTTCCCCCAGCCTTGCTTTAGCGGCATCCCATGCATTTTGATATTTTGTTTTGATTTTAATTTAATTTAAATATTACATAGTTTCCTTTTGATTTCTTTTTTGACCCATGGATTATTTAGAAGTGTGTTATTTTGTTTCCAAATATTTGGGGATTTTCCAGACACTTTTCTATTATCTAAGCCAATAACAAATTTCTGACTCCATGAAGTCAAAGATCTGATTCCTCAGGGCGAGAGTTACGCCCAAGAACCATAGGTATTTTATGTTAGTGGTCATTGCCAGAGTGAACTCCACAGTGTTTGTGATAAACCCTAATAAACCCACCAGGGGGCAGCAAGCCGACATGAAAATTCTATTAAAAAGTCTCCCAGTCCAGGCAAGCAGATGGGACTCAGGCAGGTAAGAGAAAGGCGCCGGCAAAGTGGATCAATGGAGGGATAGTCTTTAAAGGAGGGTGGAGGAAAATGAGACTGGGTGAAAGGGAGAAAGGTGACACAAAACTCTATACATATGATCAAATCGTGTTTACACACACACACACGCACATGCACACGCATACATGGATATGCCATGGGTAAAAAGATCGCTGCTGAATTTTGTATTTGCTATTATGCTTTTTGGCATTTCAAAATTATTATTATTTTGGTCTCACTCTGTCACCCAGGCTGGAGTGCAGTGGCACGATCTCGGCTCACTGCAACCTTTGCCTCCCAGGCTTAAGTGATCCTCTCACTTCAGCCTCCCGAGTAGCTGGGACCCTGTGTGCACGCCCGCACGACTGGCTAATTTTTGGTATTTTTGAAAGAGATGGGGTTTCATCATGTTGCCCAGGCTGGTCTTGAACTTCTGATCTCAGGCAATCCACCCTCTTCGGCCTCCTAAAGTGCTAGGATTACAGGTGTGAGCCACCACACCTGGTCTCAGAAAAAAAATTTAATGATCAAAATTTTGAGTGAGGTCCTCAAGATTTAATTGTCTATTGTGTATAGGAGAAAGGCAGAGATACTGCCCGAGTTCCTTGTGTCTGACATGACTGAAGCATCCCATACTGGGGAAGGCAGATGGATGGAGAGCTGAGGCACAGGAGAGATGAAGGAGATGCTCCTTGTTTGGTAACGGGGGCAGAGAAGCATGCACTCTGGCAAAGAGGCCTTAGACCCAAATGGCAGGGTTTCTTTTTTTCTGAATTAATTGAGACCATTTTGAAATATATAATGAACTGGAATATTCGGTTAATAAATGCAAGCAAATAGGAGCAGAATGAAGACACTCATGGCAAACTCTGAGTTTTAATTACTTGACAACATAAGGGAATTTAGGGGGAAGAAGTGTCTGTTTGCAATGAGCCTAAATTACATTGTGGGGTCTTGGCTTTTTCAACAACCCCAAAGCTTTCTTCACATGACAAAGATACTAAAAACAGCTACTGAACTTCCATTCTCTAAGGTGTGTCTATCAAGAAGCCAGTGATGCAATGTGGGGAGTAGAGCCAAGGGAATAAAGAAAATTAGTAGATCCTGAAGGCTCACCTAGATCCTTTTCAGGGCACATTCTTCCCCCTGAATTTAAGTATATAACAATACAAAACAAACAGGAAGAATGGTGTGGCATAATTTTTCTTTTTCTGTTTTTTAGAGACAGAGTTTGGCTCTGTCGCCCAGGCTGAAGTGCAATGGTGTGATCTGGGCTGACTGCAACCTTGCATCACTGCAGACTCGACCTCCCAGGCTCAAGTGATTCTCCCACCTCTGCTCCCTAACCCCGAGTAGCTGGACTACAGGCGTGCACCACCACACCTGGCTAATTTTTGCATATTTTGTAGAGATGGGGTTTCATCATGTTTCCCAGGCTTGTCTTGAACTCCTGTGCTCAAGCTATCCATCTGCCTCAGCTGCCCAAAGTGTTGAGATGACAGGCGTGAGCCACTGTGCCTGGGTAGACTGAAGTTTTCAACTGAAGAATAAATTCAGCCGAAAAGCAGTGTCAAGTTATTTCTACCCCCATGCCCCTGAATTAAATTTTCATAGTCTCTGATTCTCTTTGTCATATTCTTAACCATTTGGATTCTTTTCAGTGTGTCTGTGTTTGTTCCTTTTCCCTAGTATGATCCTTCTCTCTCTCTCTCTTTTTTTTTTGAGACAGAGTCTTGCTCTGTTGCCTAGGCTGGAATGCAGTGGCACAATCTTGGCTCACTGCAACCTCTGCCTCCCAGGTTAAAGTGATTCTCTCATCTCAGCCTCCCGAGTAGTGGGATTTCAGGCACCCACCACCACACCCAGCTCATTTTTGTATTTTTAGTAGAGACGGGGTTTCAACATGTTGGTCAGGCTGGTCTTGAACTTTTGACCTCAAGTGATCTGTCTGCCTCAGCTTCCCAAAGTGCTGGGATTATAGGTGTGAGCTGCCATTCCCAGACCCTATTGTCTATCTTTATGAAAATATCTCTCCAGAAGATGTTCAGAGTTTTTTTTAAAAAAAAAGAAAAAAGAAAAAAGAAAATATCTAGCAAGGTAGGTCCAGGAGGAAAAATAGAAAATTAGAAGACAACAGTGAGTCACGTTGGTTTTCCTGGTTAAAATTTGCATCAAAACATTACATAAATATTGAAGAATCCACAAGTTATAAATGTGCAGCTTGGTGAATCGTTTTGATAGGTAGACAGTTTTATTTCTGCTTGCACACACTCCCCGCAAGAAAGCATATTGGTTTCTAACATCATCATTTCCTTGTGCATCAGTGGATGGCTCTGTGTCTTTTGGCTTCATCCTGGCCCAGAGAGACAGGAATTAACGTTGAGCATAGTAGTCTTTAGTCTCTGCACTAAAGCAGCCTGTGAGCAGCCTTGTGTAGTGATCAAGCAGTAGGTTTAGATGTCAGTCATGATGGGTTAAAAAGCCAGCCAGGGGAAAAATGAGAAGTGGCATTTTGCAATCTCATCAAACAACCTTGATATAAACTTTGAGAACGATCTGTTGGCAAATGGAGAGCAGCTGTACGTTTCTGACTGAATGTGCAAGAAGGACGTGAATGAAAGAGATATACTAGGTGGGAGCAGTCAGGATGGACTTCCTGGAGGAAGTGGACAGTGTTGTGTGGATTCACATTTTGGAGATATCAAAGAGGCAAGAGTATTCCAAGTGGGGGCAACAAACAAGAAGGGAGGCAAAAGAGAAAAGTATGAGAGAACAACATGATGTTGTCAGGAAACTAAGGCTGAGCTGAAATCCAAAGGACCCAGAAGAGCCTTGAGAAGGCTTGGGGCATCTTGTGGAGCAAGTGGGGAACTTGCTCTGTTTGTGGAAATATGCCTGGAATATATGGGATGTCATTTACATTTCCTAAAGGTTATCTACAAGATAATTTCAGAGAATATCCACTCCCACCCCAGCGCTTGAAACAATGAAACACTGAAACACTTATTTTCCTTAGTTTTCTTTTTCCCTTTCCTTCCTTCCTTCCTTCCTTCCTTCCTTCCTTCCTTCCTTCCTTCCTTTTTTCTTCGGAGTCTCACTCTGCCACTCAGGCTGGAGTGCAGTGGCACAATCTCGGCTCACTGCAACCTCTGCCTCCCGGGTTCAAGCAATTCTCCTGCCTCAGCTTCTGGAGTAGCTGGGACTGTAGGCACGGCTAATTTTTTGTATTTTTAGTAGCGATGGTGTTTCACTAGTTGGCCAGACTGTTCTCGAAATCTTGGCCTCAAGTAATCCGTCCACTTTGGGCTTCTTTTTTTTTTTTTTTTTTTTTTTTTTTTTAAGATGGGGTTTCACCATGATGGCCAGGCTGGTCTTGAACTCCTGACCTCAGGTGATCCACCCACTTCGGCCTCCCGAAGTGCTAGGATTACAGGCATGAGCCACCACGCCCGGCCCCACTTTGGGCTTCTAGAGTGCTGGTATTAGAAGTGTGAGACACCGCACCCAGGCTTTTCCTTACTTTTTTGAAATGCATTTGTCTTCAACTATTGGATAGTTCTATGAGATAGACCATCTAATTTCTAGGTGTTTTTTTTTTTGGCTGTTGTTAGCTGATTTGATTTTTACTTTTTGGTTCATAACAAACCTTTTAAGGAGTTACATAGACACATATTAGTTTACTTTTCTAATTTGTTTTCTTCTGAATTCTCAGGTACCTTGGATTGATTGTGCTTTGGGTTCATCTTGCTTTTCCTTAGTGGTTACTTCTTTCGGTTTCATTCCCTCCAATTTGACAATTTTCTCCCTTTTCAAGCAAGGAGCTCCTCCCTGTTGAGGTGTCTTGGGTGGTAAGCAATCCTTACCTGGATCCTCCCAGAGCTTGCTCTCCGGAAGCTCACACTGCAGCGTAATTGTGAAACTTTTTTTCTTTTTTTTGAGACAGAGTCTTGCTCTGTCGCCCAGGCTGGAGTGCAGTGGTGATCTCGGTTCACTGCCTCTCGGGTTCAAGCAATTCTCCAGCCGCAGCCTCCCAAGCCGCTGGGATTACAGGCCTGTGCCACCATGCCGGGCTAATTTATTTTGTATTTTTTAGTAGAGACGGGGTTTCACCATGTTGGCCAGGGTGGCCTTGATCTTCTGACCTCGTGATTCACCTGCCTTGGCCTCCCAAAGTGCTGGGATTACAGGCGTGAGCCACCGCGCCTGGTGTAATCGTGAAACTTTTGATATTGTCTCTGGTGGCTTCTGATGCAAGCTGGGACAGCATTTGTCTATTCATAAGTGAAACCAAATTCCTGAGATCTGGCTGTCTTTTGCCCCTCTTTCCAATACCAGCAACACCCTAGTTTCAGAGCATTTCAGGGACTGATGATCCCTTCTAGTTACCTCGGCCTCTGTGCCTCTTCCCCCCTCAAATTAGTTCACAGAGATTTTTGAAGCACTCATGTTACTCAAATAGGCTCATTTTTAGGATGTGGGAGGTAAGGCCTAGATGTGAATGCCTCATAAGCCAGGCAGATGGAACTGTGTGTATACATGCAGATTTGGCCAGAACACTCTTCTCCTTCAGGGGCCCATTGTCTGCAAGGACAGAAAAGAATTCTTAACTCCCATTTACTATCTCACATATTCTGTTATTTTTCTGTCTTTTCCTTTTCCCCCTACCCACAGAGAAATATTAGAATCATTTCCCTTTAGAAGAGCTGAACTATGATGCTTCCTGTCAGGGATGGAATGAGGCATTCCCTGCAGATGGCAAACCAAATGAGCAGGAGTGGCTCTATTTATATCAGACAAAATCGACTTTAAGTAAAAAAACTGTCACAAGAGACATTAAAGTATATTACATAATGAAAAAAGCATCAATCTACCATGAAGATATAACAATTACAAATATATGCACTCAATCTCAGAACACCTAAATATATGAAACAAACAATGACAGAACTGAGGGGAGAAATAGCCAGCCATACAAAAATAGTAGGAGACTTCAACACTGTACTTTAGATAATGGATAGAACATTCAGACAGAAGATCAATAAGGAAGCAGGGGACTTAAACAACATTATAGATGAAATGGATCGAACAGAAATACGCAGAACATTCCATCCTACAGCAACGGAACGCACATTCTCCTCCAGTGTGCATGGAACTTTCTCCAAGGTAGATCACGTGCTGGGGTCACAAAACAAGTCTTTGTAAATTTAAGAGATTGAAATTATACCACGTATCTTTTCTGACCTTAATGGGATGAAACTAAAAATCAACGGCAGAAGGAAAAATAGAAAGTTCACAAACATGTGGAAATGAAACAACACACTCTTGAACAACAATTCGGCCCAAAAACTCAAAAAAGAAATTAAGAAACACCTTGAGACAAATGAAAGGAAAAACACAACATACCCAGACTTACAGGACAGAAGCAATACTAAGCAAAAGCAGTACTAGGAGAGACTTTATTGCAATAAACACTTGCAGTGAAAAAGAAGAAAGATCTCAAGTAAACAGCTTGACTTTGTACCTCAAGGAAAGGGAAGAAAAAGAGGAAGAAGAGGAACTAAGCCCAAAATTAGTAGAAGAAAATAGCAAAGATTGGAGACTAAGAAAATAGAGAATAGAAGAGCAATAGAAAAAATCAACAAAATTTTTAAAAGAATAAGAAAAGAATTGTTTTTCTGAAAAGATAAACAAAATCAACAAATCCTTAGACTAAGTAAGAAAGAGTGGAGACTCAAATAAACAATATCAGAAATGAAAGAGGAGACATTACAACTGATGCCACAGAAATAAAAAGAATCATGAGACTGCAATGAACAATTCTATGCCTACAAACTGGATAATCTAGAAGAAATGAATAAATTCCTAAAACCTTCCAAACTTCCATGACTGAATCAGGAAGAAATAGAAAGTCTGAACAGACTTATAACTAATGTGGAGGTTTGATCAATAATAAAAAACATTCCCAAAACAAAGAAGTCCAGGACTAGATGGCTTCACAGGTGAATTATCCCAAACATCTCAAGAAGAATTAATGTCAGTTCCTCTTAACTATTCTTAAAAATTGAAGAAGAGGGCACACCTCCAAATTCATTTGATCAGCCAACATTATCCTGATACCAAAGCTAAACAAAGACACCACAAGAAAAGAAAACTGCAGGTCAATATCCCTGATGATCCCATGATCATCTCAATAGATGCAAAGAAAGCATTTGAGAAAATTCAATACCCTTTTGTGACAAAAAACTTTCAACAAACTGGGAATAGAAAGAGTCTCAACATCATCAAGACCACATAAGAAAATTTTCACTGTTGAGTATCATGTTAGTTGTAAGCTTTTCATATATGGAATTCATAATATGTTTTAAATATATTACAAAGCTATAGTAATTGAAACAGCATGGGACTAGCATAAAGACAAACACATAGGCCATCAGAAGAGAAGAGAGAGCTCAGAAATTAATTCATGCATATACAGTGCTTTAGTCCATTCAGGCTGCTAAAACAGAATACCATAGATTAGGTGGCTTACAAAACACAGAAATTCGTTTTTCACAGTTATGGATGCTAGGAAGTTTAAGATCAAGGAGCTAGCAGATTCAGTGTCTGGTGAGAGGCCACTTCTTGATTCGTATATGGACATCTTCTCCATGTGTCCTCATGGAATTAGGGTGATGGAACGGAGCTCTCTGGAATTTCTTTTATAAGGCACTGGTCCCATTCATAAGTGCTCTATCTTCATGACCTAATCACCTCCCAAAGGTCTCACCTCCAAATACCAACACACTGGGGATTAGGTTTCAACATATGAGTTTTAGGGGAAACACATCAGTCTATTGCATATACTACCTAAAGCAATCTACAAATTTGGTGTGATCCTTATCAAAATCCCAATAGATTTTTTCATTTAACAGAAAAAAACCACTAAAGTATAAAAAGGACCACAAATAGCTAAATCAGTCTTGAGAAAGAACAAAGCTAGAAGCATCATACTTCCTGATTTCTAAGTATGTTACACTCTCATGGTCGTAGCAGCACTATTTACAGTAGCCAAGATGTGGAAACAACCTAAATATCCATTGACACATGAATGGGGAAAGAAAATGTGGTATTCACATACAATGGAATATTATTCAGCCTTATAAAAGAGGAAAATTCTATAATATGTGACAACATGGATGAATCTTGAAGACATTATGCTAGGTGAAATAAGCCAGTAACTGAAAGACAGATAGCATGATTTCAGTTACATGTGGTATCTAAAGTAGTCAAAATTTATATAATCAGAGAGTGGAACGGTGGTTTCCAGGGGCTGGGGAGGGCGGAAATGAGGAGGTACCTGTCAACAAGCATAAAGTTTTAGTTAAGCAAGATGAGTAAGTTCTAGAGATCTGCGGCACGACATTGTACCTACATTCAACAATACTGTATTTTACACTTAAAAATTTGCTAAGCGGGTAGATCTCACTTAAATATTCTTACCGCAATACAATAAAATTGATAAAGCAATAGAAAAGGATTCCTATATATAAAAAGGCCAATACCTAATTTCCATTTAATAAAAAGCAATGAACAGTCAATTTATATAGAAGCAAATTTCTGTTATTGAGGCAGATATGGGATATAGAAAAAAAATTTCCCAACTGACTTTGCAAGGTGCATGTAGCCTTGACTCCACAAGGCATAATGTAAATAATTTACTTTTAAGAAACTTAGACAGAATAATCCTATAATTATCTCAAAAGATCCTGACATTTCTTTTTTTTTTTTTTGAGACGGAGTCTTGCTCTGTTTCCTAGGCTAGAGTGCGGTGGTGCTATCTCGGCTCACTGCAATTTCTGCCTCCTAAGTACAAGTGATTCTCCTGCCTCAGCCTCCTGAGTAGCAGGGATTACAGGCGCTTGCCACCACATCCAGCTAATTTTTGTATTTTTAGTAGAGACGGGGTTTCACCATCTTGGCCGGGCTGGTCTTGAAATCTTGACCTTGTGATCCACCCGCCTCAGCCTCCCAAAGTGCTGGGATTACAGGCGTTAGCCACCGGCCCCAATGCCCATTTCTGATTTTTATCAAATGCCAGGAACCTAATAGGTAAGGAAAAGTCACTAACTTGATAAAAATATCTACTAGAAGCCCAAATCAAAAATCACATTAATTAGGAAATTTTGGAAGGCTTCTCGTTAAACTCAGGAACGTGATAATGTCATTATTAATGTATTGCTCCACACTGTTTTGGAGGGCCTGGACAATTTAACTAGTTAGGTGATTTGGTAAGTTAGTTGAATGTGCATAACATCATGGCCTTCCTGAGGTGTACAGGAGGCGATGGGCTGAGTCCTGACTGCAGCTCCCTCAAGGGCCTGCCACACATGGATTATGCACCCCCAAGTCTGTTCAAGTCTGTTGCAGGGGTGGAGGGACAGGGAGCAGCAACCCCTTGTTTGGTCTGCCAGGTGAAGCCTTTGTAATTGCCTATGGCTGGGCCTGACGTATGATAGTACATAGGATTTTGGTCTGGAGCCCATTAATTCCTCAACTCTATCCACTGATTTCTCTGAGCCCGAGTGAGAAACATAGCCTACCCCATCATGGACCCGAATGGGTTGGATTTTGAGGGTCTGTGTTAGGACTCAGGTTACTATTCTGCAGTTACAATGGATCATGGTCAGGATCACAATCACTCCCGGCAGGATGATCAAGCCTGCCTGCAATATAGAATGCAACCATGAGCTGCAGTGTGACCATGAGTTCCCATAGCCCATTGAATCTGCTTTAGAGAAAGAGGCTTTTTTTTTCCTAAGCCTGACAATGAACTGTTTTACTTTGCCAGTCTCACTGATCAAAGTGCAACATGAAGTGTTTCCAGTGGCATAGGCCTCTGCTTGGCCAGCAGGACGTCAAGGACTATGTACTTATTCAATACTAGTTAGGCTAAGGAATTGTGGCTTGTCCACTGTGCCTCCCAATCTGAAGCAGCATCATTCATGACCTCAGTGAGGGTCAAAGAAAGGTTGTGGACAGTGTTTTCTAGTTAAATGACCCAACAGTGGGAACTGCATGAAGTCCATCTTTTTTTTTTTTTTTAAGATGGAGTTTCAGTTTTGTCAC
The DNA here is from genome assembly GCA_963573385.1 of Cacajao melanocephalus. NCBI lineage: Eukaryota > Metazoa > Chordata > Mammalia > Primates > Pitheciidae > Cacajao > Cacajao melanocephalus. The sequence goes on along the minus strand of CAUYLG010065406.1, from coordinate 13,853 downwards.
CCAGGCTGTAGTGCAATGGTGTGATCTTGGATCACTGCAACCTCTGCCTTTTGGGTTCAAACCATTCTCCTGCCTCAGCCTCCTGAGTAGCTGGAATTACAGGTGCCTGCCACTATGTCTGGTTAATTTTTGTATTTTTAGTTAGAGATGGGGTTTTGCCATGTTGGCCAGGCTGGTCTTGAACTCCTGATCTTGTGACCTGCCTACCTCAGCCTCCCAAAGTGCTGGGATTACAGGCGTGAGCCATTGCGCCCAGCCTGGAGTCCATCCTTGAACAGGTAATGTCACTTGACAGTAACCACAAGTAACCAAGGTCTGCCTAGTTTTTGAGTTCCTGTCTTCTGTGGTATAGTGCAATATGCTCAACAAGAGAGGCCGTTTGGGTCTTTGGGGGGAAATCCCTGATTAATGCTGCATATGTGCATGTTACATTGGTAGGAGGAAGGCAAGTGAAGGCATGCTTTTTTTTTTTTTTTTTTGAGACAGAGTTTCCCTTTGTTGCCCAGGCTGCAGTGCAGTTTCACAATCTTGGCTCACTACAACCTCCTCCTCCCAGGTTCAAGCAATTTTCCCAGCTCAGCCTCCTAAGTAGCTGGGATTACAGGTGCCCACCACCATGCCTGGCCAATTTTTGTATATATATATATTTTTTAGTAGAGATGAGGTTTCACCATGTTGGCCAGCCTGGCCTTGAACTCGGACCTCAAGTGATTCACCTGTCTCAGCCTCCCAAAGTGATGGGATTATAGGTATGAGCCACTGTGCCTGGCCAGGCATGCTTTTTTTTTTTTTTATTATCCTTTTAATCCCAGTAATAATGAATGCGATTGCTATAGGCATGCTTTTTATAAAAGAAATAATACTCCAAGGGAACACATATAGTGCTGAGAGTGTAAATGTCATTAATTACCACAGGGGTCAACCAGGCAAAAGTCTCTCCTGTTGAGGAAAATCCTTAAGTGGAATTGAAAAGTCCATGTAAGATGGGAGCAAATGTCTCCCCTAATGAGGCCATAATAGCCCTGATGGTGGATTCCAACCCCCTTTCCCCAAATGCTCCAGTTGCCTTCAGCTCGGGTGGGAGCAAGCTGATATCTCAAAATGTGTTCTGCTCATGTAGTGTTGGAGTCGAGCCACAGCATTGCATCATGGACAGATTAATCCAGTTGGGGTAGCTTAGGTACCAGAAAAATCCATGTTTACAGAAACGTTTGTTTGCAGCATTCAGTGGCACAGGAACAAAATATTTATTTGTGGGGACACACCCAGCATTTTGTCAGATTCAGTGGGGAACTACCTGGGACAGGCATATCAATGAATTTAGTGACTTGGAAGTCACACAGTCTATTCTGTAGGAGAAAGAAAAGGAAGGTTAGATTCCCACCTCTTCCTCCTCTGTACCCTGGCTCATGGGTTCATAGGCGCTCAGGTCCTATCAGTTGGGGGAATTTCCCCATCCACTGTGACATGGGCAAGTGTAGCATCTTCCATCTATCCTCAGGGAGGTGGGCTGTAATCTGGCCTGGATCCTCTGTTGACTCCAAAAAAGTTTCTCTCTGGCCAGGCGCAGTGGCTCACGCCTGTAATCCCAGCACTTTGGGAGGCTGAGGTGGGCGGATCACGAGCTCAAGAGATTGAGACCATCCTGGCCAACATGGTGAAATCCCGTATCTACCAAAAATATAAAAATTAGCTGGGCGTGGTGGCACGTGCCTGTGGTCCCAGCTACTCGGGAGGCTGAGGTGGAAGAATCGCTTAAACCCAGGAGGCAGAGGTTGCTGTGAGCCAAGATTGTGCCACTGCACTCCAGCCTGGCTACAGAGCAAGACTCTATCTCAAAAAAAAAAAAAAAAAAAAAAAGTTTCTCTTCTATACATTGATATCCATCTCTTGAAAATAACCAGGCAAGGCCACAAAGCCACCTTATGGAAAACATTGAATTAGAAGCCTCAAGTTGATAGTGATTATTTTTTGCAGGCAAAAAAATCCATGCTCAGCACCAAAGAGATAACTGATGAAGAGGGCTACTGTCTCTCATGCCTTGCTATTTAATACCTATTCTAATCTCTCACCTATCTGAGTCTTTAGAAAGGAATTGAAGGAGATGTGGGGGGGGGGCCCTTGTAGGGTTCTCCAGAGACACCAAGGCTGTGCAATCAAAGGAAGCCGGTAGACAGGCTGATCAAATATGCAGTGCAAATGATAACTGCCCCTTTGAGGAATTGCTGCACTGGGACCCCAGACTGTTCCCTTGAGATGCGTAGTCCATGCCGAGGTTATTTTATGCTCTCCCGTCAATCATTTAACCCTGTCCTTCAATTGTCTACTAAAACACTGAACCATCCCTGAAGCTTGGGGGTGATAGAGAGCACAGGGCATCCATCATACATGCCACATGCTTGGGCCCATTGATGTGCGGCTTGTCTTGGGCCACAAACCTGGGGCCATTATCAGATGCATTCCATCCCCGGGAATCTACCATCTAAGATCTGAATTGTGTCACTGATTGATTGACCTGACCTCACAAGGAGGTTTTTTGTTTGTTTTTGTGTTTTTTTTGAAACAGAGTGTTGCTCTGTCACCCAAGTTGGAGTGCAGTGGCTCAATCTCACTGCTACCTCTGCCTCCCAGGTTCAAGCAATTCTTGTGCCTCAGCCTCCTGAGTAGCTGGTATTACAGATGCCCACCACCACACCTGGCTAATTTTTGTGTTTTTAGTGGAGACGGTTTCATCATGTTGGCCAGGCTGGTCTCGAACTCCTGACCTCAAGTGATCTGCCCGCCTCGGCCTCCCAAAGGGCTGGGATTACAGGGGGAGCCACTGCGTCTGGCCACGAGGAGGTTTTACTGGACTTGATAACCATCTGGAGTGGCATGAACAAACCTAGAAATCTGAGTCTGGTTGCAACCTCATCATCTGCTATTCCCGCTTCCTCATCATGGACCTGCCACAGCTCCAGGTTTGGAGTGAGCCATGGGTCCCAGGCAGCTCTTGCTATCCCCGCTGCTACAGGCCAGGTCAACTGTCCTTGCCCAGGTGTGAATCATAGGCATCTATCTCTCTGCTGGGTTTTCCGATTGGCTGCCCTTTCCTGGTCCTTTGGCCAGAGAGAGCACGCTTTTCTTTTTGTTGCTTTTCTTTATTTGTTTCTTTTAAATTTAGGCCTGTTTCTGGATTGCAGGCCTTTTTAGTTTTCAGTCTGTCATGTGTGGGAATAAAAAGACAGTCCAGGAATAAAACAGGGTGTTATTCTTGCCTCTGGGTCCCCAGCCAGTCTGCCTCTACTTCCCTGCTCTCAGGGTTGTTGTGTTATTGTCTGTTGATTTATTCCCAGGGTATTTAGGTGTACTTAGAGGGGAGACGCACGGAAAAGTGAATCTATGCCATCATGTCTCAGAACTGGAAGTGCAATCCCCACCCCCCCACACACTAGAATTGCAGAAGAAAAACAAGATGAAAACTTGAATAAAAAAACATACTATCATGCAACCATCAAATGCTTGGACAGAAAGTGTTCTTAAACATCCTTTAGTCTAATTTCCCACACTTGGAAATGTGGAAGTTGGACCGAGAGCTGAACCGGCCAGCCTCACCCCCAGTTCAGCTGCCTGACTTGCCAGGCTGTGTTCTCGCCATTCCACACCAGGCTCTGTCCTGCAGCTTTGAAAAAATGTGAGCTGCATGTCCTGCTCAGAATCCAACCCTCCCAGACTAGTTTGCTAAGAGTCTGTTCTGGCTGCAGAAATTCCAGACGTCGTGTCAACTGGAATGCTAGTAAAATGTTCTCCTTTGACCTTCATTGTTTTCTGGAACTTTTTTTTTTGAGGGTGGGGGGCGGGTGGGAGGAGAAAGAAAGGAGCTGCAATTGCCCTTGGGTAAGATTTGGTTAGAATTTTAGGAAGAAACTGGCCAGGCATGGTGACTCACACCAGTAATCCCAGCACTTCGGGAGACTGAGGCGGGTGAATCACGAGGTCAGGAGTGCACGACCAAACTGGCCAAGATGGTGAAACCTTATCAGTACTAAAAATACAAAAATTAGCTGGGCGAGGTGGCGGGTGCCTGTAATCACAGCTACTTGAGAGGCTGAGGCAGGAGAATCACTTGAACCCCGGGGGGCGGAGGTTACAGTGAGCTGAGATTGTGCCACTGCACTCCAGCCTGGGCAACAAAGTGAGACTCTATCTCAAAATAAATAAATAAATAATTTTAGGAAGAAATCAGTTTGATTCTAAAGTTGTCTAGGCTATTGAGGATGTGTCTGGTGGCCACTGGGACATCAGGGCGAGACTCTTCTTTTAACTGCATATATATGAATTACAGGTTGCTTCTGGAACCTACTGAAAGCCCACTGGGTTTAGGCCAAAGGCTCCTGCCTTCTGGCTCTGACCTTGACCCTCAGCTCCACATTTCCCCAGGGGTTACTTGATTTCTCTGAGAATCCTCATTAGCACAACCTTTTTTAAAAAAAAGTTTTAATTCATTTTATTTATTTTTTTGAGACAGAGCCTCACTCTGTGGCGTGATCTCGGCTCACTGCAATCTCTGCCTCCCAGGTTCAAGTGATTCTCCTGCCTCAGCTTCTTGAGTAGCTGGGACTACAGGTGCATGCCACCATTCCTGGCTAATTTTTGTATTTTTAGTAGAGATGGGGGTCTCACTATGTTGGCCAGGCTGGTCGTGGACTCCTGGCCTCAAGCGATTTGCCTGCTTTGGCCTCCCAAATTGCTGGGATTACAGGTGTGAGAAATTGCTGGGATTACAGGTGTGAGTCACTGGTGTCTGGCCAGCACAACTTCTTAATGAATGGCAGCCTTCACTTTTGAGGCTCAAACATTCCACTTCCTTAGTATGGTATTTAAATCTCTCTCTTTTTCCACCATTTCGGTAATTAAGCAGATAAAGAAAAATATCCAGGACAATATAATAGGGAGTAGGACAAGAAAATTCTGAGGAGCCACGCCCTGTGGGTGGATTGAGTGCTGGGGTCCTTGAGTGTTGCTGGTTGCAGGAAGGCCCCGGCAGAACGGCGCTTTGATGAGCATCCATCTGGAGTGCTGAGTGAATATCTGTCCAGATGAGGTGGGGATGCAGCTGACAATGGAGGCGACATCATCATCTGTTTAGGTTTTCAGCCTGAGTGAGACTTTCAGTTAATACCCACCTTAAAACAAGATGCAAATTTTCCTTCAGAAAATCACTGAGAGGGTTTTCACTTTGGCACTGTTGGTCTGTGATATTAAAGGGCTGAGATGCAGAGGAGACACACTGTGTGATTTCTAGTGGTCGCTCTTTTTATCCGTATCTGTTCATTGTTGGATCCATGCTGTTCTGCCACACCCCCTTTTCACTTACCACCACACGTGGGAGATCGCTCCCTATCATAGTATTTCCTCCCCTATTCTCTAGCCGGCCCCTTCACTCTCTTAATTGTATCATTCTTCTGAACAGCAGTTCTTAATTGTCAAATGGTTCTGTTGATGATTTCTTTCCCTTACGGTCAGCACTATTTGTGGCCTTTTTGAGTTTTTGTCTACTCCGATATCATAAAGACATGCTCTTAGGATTTTTCATAAAAGTTTTGTTGCTTTCTTTTTTTTTTTTGACAGAGTCTCACTCTGTTGCCCAGACTGGAGTGCAATGGCACGATGTTGGCTCACTGCAACCTCTGCCTCCTGCGTTCAAGCGATTCTCATGCCTCAGCCTCCCAGTTAGCTGAGACTACAGGCGCCCATCACCACGTTCGGCTAATTTTTTTATTTTTAGTAGAGACAGGGTTTTGCCATGTTGGTCAGGCTGGTCTTGAACTCCTGACCTCAGGTGATCCTCCTACCTTGGCCTCCCAAAGTGCTGGAATTACAGGCATGTACCACCGTGCCTAGCCAATTGCTTCCTTTTTATATTTAGACTGACTATCCGAGTTTGAATTTTGTGTGAGTAGGAAATCAAGGTTCATTTTATTTTTATATGGCTAGCTTGTTGATCAGTCATTATTGATTATAAAGATCATCCTTCTTTCACTTCACTTCATTGTCATCTTTACCCATGTATCAAGTGAGAATAGAGTGTAAGACTTTAAAAAATTAATAGATTTTTTTAGAACAGTTTTAGATGTGGAGAAAAATAGAGCAGATTAGCTGGGCATGGTGGCATGCACTTGTAGTCCTAGCTTATTCATATGCTTATTTGCCACCTGCATATCTTTTTCTGAGGTGTCTGTTCAGATCTCTTGCCCACTTTTCAATCCGGTTGTTTTCTTATTGTTGAGTCTTAACAGATTAGCTTAATCAGATTGGCTTCGTGAGGCTGAGCAACACCCTGTCTCAGAAAGAAAAAAAAGAAACAGCAGAAAGTAGAGAGTTCCCATATACCTTCCATCCCCCACTCTTCTCTCCCCACACTTGCCCATTATTAACGTCTTGCATTAGTGTAGTACATTTGTTACAAGGGATGAACCAATACTGATATTGTATGGGAGGACAAATCTGTTCACGGCTGAGAACCCTATAACAAAAGACATACGCATATTTAATGTAAGTTTTATGTGACATGGAAGCCTTTATAAGGAAATGAAGACTCCAAGAAGCAGTTACAGTTTGATGTAGGTTTGATAAATGGTGGACAGTCGTGGAGAATATGATAGAGCAAAGAGTTTGAATTAAGTGTAGCCCACTGGCAGAAGCTTATCAAGGCCTGTTTGTTTAGATTCCTCTGTGTTCCTTTGTCTTCAGAGGTGAGGACACTCCTTTCCACCAGGTATAAGGAGGGCATCTCTCACCTCAGGAGCTTATGACCTGGCTTCAGGAGAAGGTCAGAAAACCCTTTCTGCACATGCTGTTTTTGCAAATTCCTTCAGCTTAAAATATTCAATATGTCATTGTGTTAGTTCATTCTTGCATTGCTATAAAGAAATACCTGAGACTGGGTAATTTATAAAGAAAAGAAGTTTAATTGGCTCATGGTTCCACAGACTGTATAAGAAGCATGATGCTGGCATCTGCTCGGCTTCTGGAGAGGTCTCAGGAAACTTACAATTATGGTGGAAGACAAAGGGGGAGCAAGGCGAGACATCTCATGGGCCAGAGCAGGAGGAAGCAGGAGAATAGGGAGGTGCCACAAATTTTTCTTTGTTTTTTTTTTGAGACGGAGTCTCTCTCTGTCGCCCAGGCTGGAGTGCAATGGCACAATCTCGGCTCTCCACAATCTCCGCCTCCCAGGTTCAAGCAATTCTCCTGCCTCAGCCTCCCAAGTAGCTGAGATTACAGGCATGTGCCACCATGTCTGGCTAATTTTGTATTTTTAATAGAGATGCGATTTCTCCATGTCGGTCAGTCTGGTCTTGAACTCCTGACGTCAGGTGATCCACCTGCCTTGGCTCCCAAAGTGCTGGGATTACAGGCATAAGCCACCACGCCTGGCCAGTGCCACACATTTTTAAACAACCAGATATTGTGAGAACTCTATCATGCGAACAGCACTAGGGGGTTGGTACTAAACTATTAGAAACCATCCCCATGATCCAATTACCTCCCACCAGGCCCTGCCTCCAACATTGGGAGACATGAGTTTGGGTGGGGACACAAATCCAAACCCTATCAGTCATGGTGCCATATTTTGTGGTAGCATGTCCTGAATCCCATCAATAAGTTATTCTGAACTTAAGTCCCATGGTTTCCATTAGGGTTCACTTTTGGTGTTGTACATCCTATTGGTTTTGCCAAATAAATAATGCCATGTAGAACCATTACAATATTATACAGAATAATTTCACTTCCCTAAAAATCCCCTGTGCTGCACCTGCTCACCCTTCCTGCCCTGAGTCCCTAGCAACCACTGATCTTTTTACTGTCACTGCAGTTTTTTTCAGAATGTCACATAGTTGGAATCACACAGTATGTAGCCTTTCGAGACTGGCTTCTTTCACGTAGTAATATTCATTTAAGGCTCTTCCATGTCTTTTCATGGTTTGATAGCTCATTTCTTTTTATTGCTGAATAATAATCTATGGTATGGATGTGCCATAGTTTATCCATTCATTTATTGAGGGACATCTTGGTTGCTTCCAACTTTTGGCAGTTATGAATTACAAATAAAGCTGGTATAAACATTCAGGTGCAGGTTTTTGCATGAGCATAAGTTTTCAACTAATTTGAGTAAATATCTAGAAATGTGATTGCTGGATCTTGCAATAAGCATATGCTTTGGCCAGGCATAGTGGCTCAGGCCTATAATCCCAGCACTTTGGGAGGCTGAGGCGGGATCACCTGAGGTCAGGAGTTTAAGACCAGCCTGGCCAACATGATGAAACCCAGTCTCTACTAAAAAAAAAAAAATACAAAAATGAGCTGGGCGTGGTGGCCCATGCCGGTAACACTAGCTACTCAGGAAGCTGAGGCAGGAGAATTGCTTGAACCTGGGAGACAGAGGTTGGTTGCACTGAGCCAAGATTGCATCACTGCACTCCAGCCTGAGCAACAGAGTGAGACTCCGTCTCAAAAAAAAAAAAAAAAAAAAAGGCTGGGCGAAGTGACTCACACCTGTAATCCCAGCAGTTTGGGAGGCGAAGGTGAGTGGATTACTTGAAGTCAGGAGTTCAAGACCGGCCTGACCAACATGGAGAAACACCAACTCTACCAAAAATACAAAAATTAGCCTTGCGTGGTGGCACATGCCTGTAGTCCCAGCAACTTGGGAGGCTGAGGCAGGAGAATCACTTGAACCTGGTAGGCAGAGGCTGCAGTGAGCCAAGGTCACACCCACGACTGCACTCCAGCCTGGGAAACAGCGTGAGACTTCGCCTTAACAACAACAACAACAACAAAAAGCTAACTTCTTCCAAAGTGTCTGTATGAGTTTTCATTCCCACAAGCAATGAATGAGAGTTCCTGTTACTTCACATCCTTGCCAATGTTTGGTGGTGTCAGTGTTTTGGATTTTAGTAATTTTGACAGATAAGTAGTGGTATCTCTTGTTGTTTTATTTTGCAATTCCCTAATGACATATGATGTTGAACATCTTTTCATATGCTTATTTGCCATCTGTATCTCTTTTTGGTGAGGTGTCTGTTTAGATCTCTTGCCCATTTTTCAATTGGGTTGTTTGTTTTCTTATTGTTGAGTCTTAAAGAGTTCTTCGTATATTTTTGGATAACAGTATGGTTAAGGTTTTTTTTTGAGATGGTCACGCTCTGTCGCCAGGCTGGAGTGCAGTGGCACGATCTCAGCTTACTGCAACCTCCATCTCCTGGGTTTAAGCAATTCTCCTGCCTCAGTCTCCTGAGTAGCTGGGACTACAGGCAAGTGCCACTATGCCCAGCTAATTTTTGTATTTTTAGTAGAGACGGGGTTTCAACATGTTGGCCAAAGTGGTCTCGATCTCTTAATCTCATGATTTGCCAACCTGTGATGGTTGAGTTTTAAGAGTTCTTTGTATACTTTTGGGTAACAGTCTTTTGTTTTGCAAACATTTTCTTCCAATCTGCGGTTTGTCTCTTCACTCTTAACTGTATCCTTTGAAAAACAGAACTCAAAGAATATCTGGTCCCCACAACAACATGTCATATCAGGTGAGAGATGACTCATTTTCTCAGAAACTAAGATTTTGTGTCATAATGTTCAAAGCACAAAAGCTAATTTTAAAAGTTAATTTTAAAACTCATCTTCTAGATCTACTAAGAATATGTAGTATTAACATCACAGTTTCGAGGAAAGAAATAATTGTCTAATTCATTTTTTAGTGAATGTGTTTTGTTACTACTACAGACATTCTTAAAATCCTCCTTTTATGGAGAAAAAATAAAGAATTTTCTTTACAGAAAGTGAGGAGTGAAGCCTAATGGAGAAAATATGTTTCAAGGAATAACCCTCCCAATATTCGCTTTTTTTTAGTCAGGCTGTCACTCTGTCACCCTGTCTGGAGTGCAGTGACGGAATCATAGCTCACTACAGCCTCCAACTCCTGGGTTTTAGCGATCCTCATGCCTCAGCCTCCTGAGTAGCTGGGACCACAGGTGTGTACCACCACTGTACCACCACACCCGACTAATTTTTTTGATTTTTGGTAAACACACTATGTTGCCCAGGCTGGCCTTGAACTCCTGAGCTCAAGTGATCCTCTCACTTTGGCCTCTCAAAGTGCTCAGAGTCACTGAACCTAGCCTTATTTTTTTTTAAAGAAACAGTCACTAGTGCTGTATGTAGGTTCAGTAGCCATGCAGGCCCTTCAGAGTCACTTCGCTTTTCTGAGCTTTCGTTTCCTGAACGTCTTCCTGTCTGTAAGACACATGCCCTTCCACCCCTTAGACCAAAAATTGTTGCTACCAGTGAGGATCTAATGAGATAAAATAAGAAAAATGCTTTAAAACTTTTAAAACTGCACAGTGCTTAACAAATGCACTGTTATGATATCATTAAAAGTGATTCCTCAGTGGTGGAAATGGTTGTATAACAACGTGAATGTACTTGATGCCATTTAAAACTGGTTACAATGGTAATTTTATGGTATATATATTTTACCACAATTAATACATTTAAAAATGTTGTTCTTGACACTTAACCTTAGGGTTTGAGGTGCCCCATTTCTTGCCCAAACCTTTAAGAAAATTCTGGAAAAGCTAGGTTGGTGACATGAAGGTTGGAATCAGAGCCTAACAAACTCCATTTCTTCCTTTCTAAATCAGTAGTATGGGTTCTTGTCTGCAGTAGATTTTTCGAGAAAGCAGAAGCGGTAGGTGTTGGCAATCAACAAGCTACAGAATATACAGATTGAGGTCAGTCATTGTAAATGCCCCATGACTGTCTAATCATTTCAATACCAAAAGAAAAACTTAAAACCTCAGCTGCCAAAATCTTTGTCTTAAACAACTCTTTGAGTCTCTCCCTACAAGGCCCAGAAAGGAATGAGATAGATGTGAATGGAATCTCTTTTCCTTTCCCTTGCCACACTCTGGAGGAGGAGTCTAAGGCAGTAGCCAAGGCCAGCTGTCAGAGAGTCAAGGAGAAAGGAGCGGCCCCATCGAATCCACAAACCATACCACCCTGGCCCATGTGTTAGTTACATACAATCTTCCAAGTTGGCAACAAAGGGCAGGCACATTCAGGGGATTTTGGTTTCACTGTCAGTGTCTATCTTTGAAGAGTTATCACATCCAGATGAATGGGAAGGGTGTGTTGCAGTTGAGCTGAGGTTGGGTCTTTCTTCGCTTTCTTAGGGACACTTATAGGTCCAAATCTGCTTTCAGATCTGAGATTCAAGAAGGTGGAAACCACTTGGAGGTTGAGTCAAAGCAGACCTGTCCTCACTGTGTGCTGGGCAGGAGCCAGCTCTCCATGTCCCTGCAGCTCCGGCAACACGTCCAGGTCTTTCAGCTTCCCTGGGACTAAGGACCATGCACATTATTAATTCTGACATAAACAGTCACACAGATACCTATCCCAAGATGAGGGTGAGAAATTGGTTACAGCAAATGAAGTAATAATGAGCCTTGTGCTTCGCAATAGGAATTCAACCAACCTGAGGGTTATAATTCACTTATTAACTCTTATTACTTTTATTTTTTTGAGATGGAGTCTCCCTCTGTCACCCAGCCTGGAGTGCAATAGTGCCATCTCGGCTTATTGCAATCTCCACCTCCTGGGCTCAAGCGATTCTCATGCCTTGAGTAGCTGAAACTACAGGCACGTGCCACCATGCCCAGCTAATTTTTTTGTATTTTTAGTAGAGGTGGGGTTTCGCCATGTTGGCCAGGCTGGTCTTGAACTCCTGCTCTCAAGTGATCCGCCTGCCTCAGCCAGTGCTGGGATCACAGGGGTGAGCCACTGTGCCTGGCAATAATTCACTTATTAGCTCTTCTCTCTCTCTCTCTATATATATATATCTTTTATATATATATCTTAAATATATATATCTTATATATGTATATCTTATACATATATGTATACATATATCTTTTTTATATATATATATCTTTTATATATATATATGTATATATACATATAAGAGCTAAGACTGGGAGAATCTAGGGTCAGTGCCTTTCAAATGGCACAAGTTGAAGCCCTGAGACTCCCACCCCTACCCTGCTCCCCGCATTCTCAGTACTGCCTCTCAGATGCCTCCAGCAGCTCATCCATATCTGCAGGGCTGGGGCTGGGTACATGTAGTGAGATGTTTACAGGGTCTAAGAGCAGAAACTCTCAAGTGAGACACTCTTGAGTTCATGCACTGGCCCTGCCATTTCTCAGCTAATTGATGTTGCATTTAATTTTGTCATCTGTAATAGGCCTAATAATTTGTAGCCATCTTAGAGATGTTGTGAGCTTAAATAACATGGTAGTGAATATTTATTTATTTATTGAGACAGGGTCTCGCTCTGTCACCCAGGCTGGAATGCAGTGGCGTGAGCATAGCTCACTGCATCCTTGACCTCCCACGCTCAGGTTTTCCTCTCACCTCAGTCTCCTAAGTAGCTGGAGACAACAGACGCACCTCACCACACCTGACTAATTTTTAAAATTTTCTGTAGAGACGGTGTCTCCCTATGTTGTCCAGGCTGGTCTCCATTTCTGGGGCTCAAGTGATCCTCCTGCCTTGGCCTTCCAAAGTGCTGGAACTGCTGGTGTGAGTCACCGCACCCACAGCCTATTTATTGAGAACTGCTGAAGGCACAGGCACTATTCTAAGTGCTCCAGCTGTTTTATCTCCCATATTTTTGCTCAGATAGGAGTTCCAAAGCTGGAGCTTGAAGATTTGTATTTTAAAAAATTTTGCGGTTAATTCTGAGATTGGTCAGATTGAGATCATGGTTGTGCATTCATGTTTAGGCAGAGACTAACCACTTAGGGTCTTAGAGACAAACAGAGCTCCTTCTATCACTCACTGACTGAATGAGCGTGGCCAAGTCTTTCAACCTCTCTAAGCCTCAGTGTCCTCATTCATAAAGTGGGACCAGTAGTAGCATCCGCTTCTGAGAACTGTTCAGAAGCGGAAATGAGCCAGTTTAGGTGGCCATGTCTGGCATACACAAATGGCTTGATAAGTATTAGCTTGTGCCTTTATTAGGCCATCTCATTTTTGTTAGGTGACTGAGAAACCAAGGACCTTCTGACCTTTGTGCATCGGTCGCTCTTGGTTTAAATTTGTCGCTCTTCCATCCACATAATTCATTTCAAATCCTAAGTTTGGAGAAAGGGAGTTAGTGTGTCATAGAAAAATCCCTGTCTTTGGCCCAGCAGGACGGTGTTTGACTCCATGTAACTGTTTGAGCATTAGTTTCCTCATCTATAACATAGGAGAACAATACTCTTAATTGCTGCGAGAATTAGTGCTAGTTCTTGTCAAGGTGTAACATATAAGCAATGTGTTATTGTTGGTGTTCTGGTTATAAAATGTACAACATGTGAAAACAAAAGGGCAGAAAACCCTTTTTAAAAACTCAGGAAACAGAAGCAGATGGGAGAGAACTGGGGAGGGACTGGGCATGGTAGCTTATGCCTGTAATCCCAGCACTTTGGGAGGCCAAGGTGGGTGGATTGCTTGAGGTCAGGAGTTGGAGATTAGTCTGACCAACATGGTGAAATCCGTCTCTACGAAAAATGCAAAAATTAGCTGGGTGTGGTGGTGGGTGCCTGTAGTCCCAGATACTCGGGAGGCTGAGGCAGGAGAATCACTTGAACCCAGAAGGTGGAGATTGCAGTGAGCCAAGATCTCAGCACTGCACTCCAGCCTGGGCAACAGACCAAAAAAAAAAAAAAAAAAAAAAAAAAAAAAAAAAAAAAAAAATGGGGGGAACCGGGGGGGGGGGGGGGGCGGCGGGGGGGGGGAAAGGACGGCACGCGGTAGCACCAACGGGCCGGGC